>JAHTLZ010000327.1:859732-893922 GCA_023846285.1 Phrynocephalus versicolor | reverse complement strand
TGTGTGTGTGTGTGTGTGTGTGTGTGTGTGTGTGTGTGTGTGTGTGTAACAGGCAGCCTAAAGCTACCTCTGGCTCCAGAAAGTGGCACATGGGCTCTGTACCTCTGGCCAGAGGACCATGCGATGAAGGGTACTCTTGATCCTGTGTCTCCCCACGTGTGGCTTTCCTGTGTGGATCTGGTTGCCCACAGCAGGACACTGGACACCAGATTAACTCAATGTTTGCCTCTGTCTAGTGGCCTGCTTTGTATATTTGTGGCCAGGCAGGTCTGCAGCTTCCTGGATGACTGTGGCCCATCAGTAATATAAGCATTGAGGTAGGGGGGGACTGTCTACATCACTCTCAGCAACTTGAAAGGTTAAAAATGTGGTTAATTTTGTTTCAAATGCTAGGAGCAGAAGAGATTATTCAAAATAGGCAAGGAAATGTGTCAGTTTTCTTAAGAAGCCCGTTTAAAGCATAGTAGAAGATTTCCCTTCTGATGAGAGATGGGCACGAGACACCAGTTTGGCAGTTTGTGACAGTTCGTTGAGCAGCCAAACTGGTGTTTGGTTCTTTGAAGCCCCACCTCCTCCAGCAGGCGCCCACTCAGAGGCAGGAGGCTGGCTTCTTTGCCCCGCCTCCTCCAGGCGCTGCCTCTGAGTGGGACTCCATGGGAGAAGGTGGGGCTTTGAACCACCGAGCATCTGTTCAGCCACGAAGTGAACTGGCACGAACCAGCGGTTGGTGCCCATCATGAGTTCTGATTATATACAGTATTCAGACAGCTGTTTTGCTTGAGTGCAAAGCCCCTTCCCTCTGCTCCCTAAAGAAGCATGGGCACATGCCCTGTTCTTGGATGAACAGTCCTCCATTGGTAGAGCTGCCACAGAGAGATGCTCTCCTTCCGATGGGGTCCTCTGTTTGAAGGACCCTCCGATGCCAGCCTGTTGCGAAGAAGCATGACACTCCAGGCCATAAAGTGGCCCATCATCCAGAGACAGCGGCAACATCCGGACCACCGACTTAAGGCAGGCAGGTCACTTGGTCCATGTTTTGCCCCCTGCAAAAAAAGTTTCAGGGGGCTTGTGATTAAATTCCCCCAAACATAGCGCTCCTTCCCAAGGTATGCCCTCTGTCCCTCCTCCCCTCTCTCCTTCCTGGCCACTTGCCTTTTTGTCTTCCTCAACGTCTCTCCTCCCAGACCTGAAGCGTTTCTCCGAGGCCAGGATGCGCTCCAGCAAACTCACCACCTTCGTGAACTTCCCTCTCAAGGACCTGGACTTCAGGGAGTTTGCTTCCCACAGCTGCAGTGAGTGTTTTGGGGGGAGCTCGGGGGGGGGACAGGTGTGGGCGGGGGGGGGTACTGGGAGAGGGGTTGGCAGCCAGAATGAGTGGTGGTGGTGGGAGGGGAAGACAGCAGGCCAAGGAGAAAGAATTAGCCTAATTTCAGGGTCTGTCCTCAACCAGCAAAGTGTTCTGCTTATATACTGCTCTGTAGTGCTTAAAGCCGTCTCTGGATAGTTTACAATTTAATCTCAGGCTACACATTGCCCCCACTCCTAGTGACCTGAATAATCATTTTACCAACCTTGGAAGGATGGAAGGCTGAGTCAACCATGAGACGGCTACCTGGGATTGAACCTCAGGTCGTGAGCACACTTGTGGCTGCAGTGCAGCTGTTTAACCACTGTGCCAGGAACTTACAGAACTTATGGAATCCTAGAGTTGGAAGAGACCTCAAGGGCCATCCAGTCCAACCCCCTGCCATGCAGGAACTCCCATCACAGGACTCCTGGCAGATGTCCATCCAGCCTCTGCTTAAAAACCTCCACAGAAGGAGACTCCACAACCCTCCTTTGTGGTAGCATATTCCACTGCTGAACAGCTCTAACTGTCAGCAAGTTCGTCCTAATGTAGTTTGAAACCGTTGCCCCACGTCCTCATCTCAGAAGCCATGAAGAGAAAACCAGTCCCCACTTCAATGTGACATCCATTCAAATATTTAAGCATAGCTATCATATCCCCTCCAAGCCTTCTTTTTGTAAGGCTAAACATTCCCAGCTCCCTAAGCCCCTCCTCGTAAGACATTTCTTCCAGACCTTCTTACCAAATTCTTGCTAGGAGAGTTAAACCAAACAAAACCAAAATAAACAAACAGGGCTTAATGACACCCCCTATTACAGCAGCTAGAATGGGGGTGGGCCACCTACACCACCACCCACCCCTTTTTGCAGCTTTGAAGCTCTTTGCATCTCTGAGGACTCAGGACCCGGTGGGAGGAAAGGGTTTGCAGTGTTGACTGGAAGAGGAAACATCTAATTGTCCTCAGATTCAGTCCTCTCCCCCAGCAATCCCTTCCCTAGTTATCAATCAGTGACATTTTTTTCTTTGTTACTTAAACAAACTTTTTGCAAATTTCTCTTATGTGAACACCTTCTGCTGTTTCTTCTTCAGCAGTAATCAAATTCAAATGGCATAGTCCTCAAAGCTCCTATACATTTATTCTTTAAAAAAATAAATGTGGCTTTATATTTTTAAATATTTAATTGATATTTAATTTAGTGTCCATTGATGGGGACATTGACCCTTCCTTCCTTCCTTCCTTCCTTCCTTCCTTCCTTCCTTCCTTCCTTTTTTCTTTCTTTCTGAAAAAAAAAGAACTTCAACTCATTCCTTAAAACTTTTGGGAAGCTTAGAGAATCAACCAAGTTCCAAAAGCAGTCTCTGTAAGACAGGGATGGAATAACTGGAGCTTTTCCAATGCTTGGGGCGTGCATACTTTCAAATTGGTTTTGGACTGCCAATCCCATCGTCCTTAACCAACAGCTATGCTGATGGGATCTGTGATCCAGCAACAAGGGGGGTGCAAATGTCCCTCACCCAGGATACAGACTAGGCAGTTCAGGCATCTGTGTGATGGGAGCGGATGGAGGTGAGTGTATGCCTTACTGTATTCTGCAGATCATGCCGTTTACAACCTGTATGCCGTCTCCAACCACAGTGGGACGACCATGGGTGGCCATTACACAGCCTACTGCAAAAACCCCATCTCCGGAGAGTGGCATGCGTTCAATGACTCACGGTAAGGCTGGGGATCGGAGCGGCTCTCTGGTACCAGGCGGGGACCGGCAACTCGTGGGCAGAGCAGAGGCCTGTGCCATGCAGGGGTTTTCCCATCCAAACCTTGTAATCTCGAAACCATCTCAGCTCACAAAGCTGGGGAAAAAAACACCCTTTTGCATCTGAAGATTAGGTGCCAGTACGGGGCAAATGTCCCTCTCCGTTGAGGAAACTGTTGGTCATTTTTAAAAGGCCCCTCCAAACCAAGTGCTAAAGGTAACATTGTCTTTCAGCCCTACTTTGAACTTCAAAGGACTCCCACCAATTTTTCTCTTGGGGTTTAAAACTTTGGCCTTTCAAAGGATTCCTTCTGTTTCTTACTTTGCTGAAACTCCCGATGCCCCAATTCAGAAGGGGGCAACCTAACGCCCTCTAATTAGGTTTTGGAGTATGCTGCCCATCATCCTTTATCGTGGGCTAGGACTGATGGGGTTTGTAGTCTAAGACATCCACCAAACTGTCTTGCTGACTTTTCTGTGCCTCAACCCAAGAGGTCAGCAGCAGATTTAAAACCTGGATATATAATTGCCGCTCCATCACAAATTCCTGGTTGGGCAGTTTCTCTTACAGCTCCAGGGTTTAGGTCTCTGGGTATGGAGCCAGAGGTTGGGTGTTTGATTCCCCCCTGGTCCTCCTTGAGAGGGTTGGACTCAGTGATCCACAGGGTCCCACCCAGCTCTGTTTATTATTATTTATACCAGCTGCAGGATTCTGGACATTAAGTTTTTTTTTAAAAAAAATGTTTTCAATAGTTTTAAAGTTCTTGAAGAGTTTCCAGTTCTTTTATTTCAGTTGTATCAATCATTCTCCACCCTGAAACCTACTGGTGTTGGATGTGATGTAAATACTTTAGAGATGGGCACGAAACAAACTTTTAGTTTGTTTCATTATTCGTTATTCATTTTGTTACATAACAAAATGAATAACGAACCCCAGAGTGGATTTAGAATGAAACGAACCGAAACGAAAAAAATTGGTTCGGTTCGGTTCGTTACTGGTGGCACCGGAGAGGTCTCCTACCTGGTGCTTTTCCTTCCTGGAGGTCTGGTCTTCCTGGCTGCAGGGGGGAGCGACCAGAAGAGGGGGGAAAGCTCACCGGCCCGCGCTACAGCTATAGCACGGCTACGGTTTAAAAAAAAAATTAAAAAAAATAAAATTAACAAAAATTAACAAAAACTAAAAAGGAGTGCCAACTCAGCCCCAGGGGTGGCCAGGTTGCTGCTCTAAAATAAAGGGGAAAATATAAAAAATAAAACTAGTGCCGACCTGGCCCCATGGTCCGCACGGTTGGCGCATGAAAAAAAAATCAAAGAAACCAAAAACAAACCCTGATCCAGCACGCTGTCAAATGGATTAAATTGCGTAAAGTGGGGGAAAACGAAAAGCAAATCAATGAACCAACAAAACATTTTTTTTAAAAAAAAATTGTAAAAAACTAGATAAACTGAACCAAACCCTAAAATAAACCAAACCGAAACGAATCGCCATTTTTTCAGTTTGTGTCCATCTCTAAAAGACTTCAGTACATTAAGAAATCAAGGACTGGCATTCCATCACAGAAGCACGGATGCCATGACCCCTCGCTCCTCACCTGCCTCTCTAACGGCCTCCCTTCTTTCCATCCTTCCCACAGGGTCACCCCGCTCTCTTCCAGCCACGTCCGGAGCAGCGATGCCTACCTGCTTTTCTATGAGCTGGCCAGCCCGTCCTCCCGAATGTAGTTCCAGGAAACACACACACACACACACACACCCTCCGTACGACCCGCAGTGCCACCAAGCCTTGAAAGAGGAGAAAGACGGCCAGGCACCAGCTCACAGACTCAAAGGGTGGGAGCTGACCCAGGAGAGTGGTGACCAGAGGGACTCCCCCTACACACACATATATCGTTTTGTTTTTCTCTTTTTTTTTTCTTAAAAAAAATTCAAAAACAAAATGCACACAAAAAGAAGAAGGAGAAACTCCTAATAAAACCTTGACTAAACAGGTTGACTTTTACAGAAGCACCTTTCTACAGCTTTCGTGCCTGAGGAAGAATTGGTATGACCCCCCTGGGCTCAGCTATGCATGCCCCAGAGAGAAGACCCCTCTGGCTGAGGGCCCAGGGCACCTCACGGCTTCTGAAATTCTTCTCCTGTTAGGGGTGGTTTTTCCATTTTCTCTCTTGTGTGTTTGTTTTCCCCACCTCTCTGTCTCTCAGTTCTCTCCTCCACTCTTTCCCCCTCGTTGGTGTGTAATAAATCCATAGGCAGCAGCTCAATTGTGGGGCAGGAACCTGTCTCTCCCGTTTTATCTATATATGCCCCGAAACTGCCACAAGTTTGGGGGCACAGGTGCCTCACACTCTCTCTTCTTCCCATGGAATGGGGTGCCCTCTGGAGACGGCCACAAACTGTTGCATGTTGGGGAAAAGCCACAAGAAACATCGCAAGAGTCGCAGCGTCCAAACCTCTGCCTCTCCAGCTGTTGGTGCCTCCCATCTCTACGTCTCCAGCCCAAAATGGCGGTGTGGGACACCAGGGAGGGAGCTGCCCTTCCCGACGGATGAGTGAAATGCATTTGTGCCACGTTCGTTTGGGTTTCAGAATTCGCATGCGCACATGCGCTGGCTTCCTACAAATCTCCAGCGAGCGTCCTCTCGACTCCCTTGCATTTGGTGGCATGTTTCTTGGCTTATTTTTATTTCAAAAGATAAAAACAACATTTCTTATCCCAATGACACCTGGAGCGCTTCCATCCGGCTGGATTTTATGGAGTCCAACCCAAGCGTTTGTGCTCTGAGCGAATGTCTACCTGTCTGTTCTCACAACAGTGCCTTAAACCATCTCAAAAGAGAAAAGAGCTGTTCTGTGTGAATCAACGCGTCCCTTGGAAGGAGCACAGAGTATATAAGCTACAGACATCCTTTCCTCCTGCTCTCCCCCATTCCGGCAGCTTGGACTCAGTTTTCTCCGAAGGCAGCTGCTGAGGTTTCCTTTTGCCTCTGGTTCCCCGTGGCAACAAGCCAGCGCCACAAACCATGTGTGGGCTATGGATTGTCCAGCTACACCACATGGCCCTCCGGAGGCATAGAACTTTGAAACTACCGACTTTGGTCAGCCGACGACTGTCAATCACTTGGTTTTGCCTTTTATTTATTCTGTACACACACACAGAGAGAGGGGGGGGTGGGCTGAGAGCTTTCCAGCCCAACTGCTCAATCTGATGCATGCACCTGGCAGGGGAGAAATGCAGTAAGGTTCATGAACCACTTTTGTAGAATTCAACAAGTGTAGCTTTCCCCTTCTTGTTGCAGCTCCGTGCTGGGCTGGAGGGACCTCATTTTGCACTCTCTTGTCCCCACCCAGTCTTCCGGGCATGAAGCCATTAAAGGGGCAAGTCTCAGAGAAGAACAGAAAGGGAACCTTAACATTGAATCAGGGAGAGTATTATTATGATTATATGTGCAAATGAGGACACTGGTTTGTTTTTAGCCAAGTAAATACAAATAGTGGGTTATTGCTCCAAATCCTACATCCTTCCTTCTCCACACCCCCGGACTAAGTTGACTTTCCAAGTTGACGTTCCAGGCTGTTTCCTCCGTTGTCTCTTTTCACTCCATTTCAACATGGTGGACGCGAAGGACTTTCAGGGGTGGAGAGTAACCCGAGGTGTAAATGGTTTGTGAAAGGAAGCCTTTCTCAATGAGGGGTTCTTTCTTCCCCCTTCAGTTTGACTTAATATGCCTTGTTTACTGTGTAAGCAAGTTTAGGGAAGGGATTGTGCCGCTCCCAAGGGAGATATGTACAGAAATAAAACTGTAGCTTGGTAAACATCTCACTGGCTTTTGGGTGTCTATTTGGGTTTACATGTGTGCGTGTGTGGGAAGAGGAAGGGGGTCCTTCGGTCTGTAAACGCCTTCCTGTGTCTTTTATCTGTTGTCAGTGGCCCGCTTTGCATCCGATACATGCAGACCATAAAAAAATTACTCTCTTTTTAAAATACAGTTACCCAGTTCCCTTCATCAGCAAAAATTGGTCGAGGCTGGTGGGACTTTTATTGCATTTATTGAACTTTCCTCTTTGTTTCTACGGCTGTAATTCTGTTTTGATGGGTTGTGAAACCACCCCCGCCCTGAGAGCATCCATGCTGATGGGGCAGTATAGAATTCAAAATACTGTAATAAATCAATAAATGCTGGCTCAGATCACAAATGGGTTTTTGGAAAGCTCACTGGAGATTTCCCAGCTGCAGACAGACAAGTCCAAAATACAGTCTGTTCTCCAAGCGATGCTCTTTTGGAAGAATCAGAAATCTTTTGGCACTGGGTAGTTGGCCTAAATGGACAAATATCTAGAGAAAGAGACCCCTCTATTTTTGAGCGTTCTTGAAATACAATCCAGAGACCATCTTCTCTTTTTATCGAATTATTCCAGGAAGGAAAGTTTGGGAAGAGTGCATCATTCTCAGCAGAGTTCAGAATGTTACATTTTACAAGGAACTCAATGGATTATTCATTGCGTCTTGGCAACCAAGAGATGCCATCAGCCTTATCGTTGCAAGTAATTTGTTGTGCTGTGCATTATTAACACATTCTGTTGTCCTTGCCAGCAGACCCGGAAAAAAAATGCAGTGCCTATTCTGTGCTTCCCTCTAGTGGCCAGTCCTGATATTGTACCTTAGAAATATTTAAAAAAAAAAAACAGAAGACAGAGAGCCCTTTTACACGACCCCTAAGTTCCGCTGGTAGCTTAAGTTCGGATCCCCCCAGCCAGATATCATGTGGGTTTTGTTCCTCTTCCTGTGTTCCCACCCTTCCGCACTCTGTTGCTTCTGTCTGTGGTGAGGGGAGGGAGAAAAAAAGGGAGAAAAAATGCAGGCTCACCTCCGCCTGCCGTCGGAGCAGCCCCGTAGGGATTCCTGTCTGTTAAAGGGGCAGCGGGGACAACAAAAACGAACAGAAGGCGAGGAGAGCCCAGCATCCACAGCTTTACAACCTGCATCGGAATTTTTTTTACCTTCAGAGACCAGGTACTTGTAAAGTGCGCTGGGACACACTTAAGTGGGCCTGGGCGTACTTTACTTTTTTTAAAGTCCACTGCTGGTGGGAAAACAATTTTATGCTCCGGATCTGCAAGTGTTTTGCAGTGGATTTTAGGTGTCGTGTAAAAGGGCTCAAAAGCAAAGAAGACTAATTTTATCTGCAGCTAGGGATGGATAAAAGAAAGGTATATACGCCAGGGAATACCTTATAAAATGCCTTTTGAAAGTTGTTGATCAAGGATTCAAACAAGTAACTTTCCCAAGCACTGGTTTCAATGTCCCTTATGGAGAATCCACGCA
Organism: Phrynocephalus versicolor; assembly: GCA_023846285.1. NCBI lineage: Eukaryota > Metazoa > Chordata > Lepidosauria > Squamata > Agamidae > Phrynocephalus > Phrynocephalus versicolor. The sequence goes on along the minus strand of JAHTLZ010000327.1, from coordinate 885,497 downwards.
CACCCCATGAACCTAGAAAGAAAATAGTTGCAGCCTTACAATTTTATCATAGTCTCATAGCTTAAGTGGGCCACCATTCCCCTTCCTAAAGGGTCAGGCTGAGAGAAGGTGGCAGGACCCAGGTCCCCTCATTGGCTGTTGTAGCTTGCGGCGTATGGATCTTAAACTCATGTGTCCCAAATCCTATCCAAGGCTCTTTCCACTGTGGTAAAAAAGGCAAACACATTGCTGCCATCGGACGTAGCTGGACTCACTTACGGGAGCCGCCTGGAGCCCCTTCTGTTTTCTGAAGCGTGCCTGATCTTCTCTGGCCTGGAGTGACCACCTCGTTCTGTGTTACGAAAGCTCCCCGGGGAGTCTGAAAGACCATGAGGGAATGGGCCACAAGCCTCCTATGTAATCCTTTAAAAAAACCTCCCATCTCTGACCACCAGTGCTCATGCGGAGCCCCCGGTTCTCCTTCCTTCCCTCCCTCCTTCCTTCCCTCCCTCCCGGGGCAAGCTCGTGGTCAAACAATGGCCTCTTTCTCTCTCGCTTTAGCAGCAGGGAAAAACAGATTTTGTGCTCAGCGTCTCTTGGAATGTGCCCGACTTAGCAACAGAACAAGACGCTGCAAAAGCCGTATGGGGGTGCCAGTTGCAGTGACAGGCAAAGGCTGACGTTGCTAAAAGGTTTAAGCCACCAGAGTCCACCAGTTAAACCTTCAGCAGGTTAAGCCGTAGTTTGGTAACACTAAACCAGTGGTTGCCCACCTTGCATCTCCAGAGGCTCTGGGGCTGCCACTCCCAGAAATCCTGGCCAGCCGAGCTGGTGGTGGTGGTGGAGGCCTCTGGGAGTTTTAATCCAAGAACATCTGGGGACCCAAGCCACAAAACACTTGGGAAAGGGTTTTCTTTCCACCTTGATGTGTGACTCTCTGGCAGAGTAGGGACCAACCCTTGCAGGCATCTTTCCTTCTGCCGCCAAGTGGCAAACTCAAGGGGCTGATCCAGCCGTGGTTCATAACGTTGCTGAGAGTGTGCACACTCAGGATTTTGATGCCTTCCAGAGCACCGTGGCCATAACTCATGAGACTTCCTCTCCTCCAAGCCCTGGAAACATCCATGGGAGGAAATAACTACCCTGTGGGGTTCTGGAGAACCTTCCACGAGCCCAAGGAGACGCCTATGAGCTGATTAGACACATGATCGACAGAGGTCCTGTTCACCCATGAGCCAGGTTGGACATTGGATTCAGGACCCATCCATCCAGATTTCTCTCATGTCTAGTTCCACATGAATGGCTGGACCAGAAATAGCTTCAGGGCCACCCAACCTTGGCCTGTTGCACTGTTGTACTTCCCAAGAGAGCTCAGCTCTCAATCCTCATATCTCAGAAGATGGGATGTTCCTGCTCCAGCAGCCTTCTCCTGAATGGCATAACCATCTCTGGAAAGGAACACAGCGGGCATTTCCAGGATCCGTCCACAGCCTAAGAGGCAGGTTGCATTGGTAATGATTCTGTCGATCTGAAGTCGTTTGCTGTTCACCTTCTCCCCAAAGTATACACCATCTTCGCTTCAAGAAAACTCATCCCGCCTGTTATTTTCTCGGAATCCAGTAAAGCTAAACCCCAGACCCACACAAGAGGCTCCAATCACCTTCAACGATGCTCAGATTTTATGATGTGCAATTTTTCACAGAGATTGGTTCAGCATTACTCAACTCTCATGCAACACATACAGTTATGCATAACCTGTCCAGAACTTGAAATATAACAGGCTGTGCATCTGGGCTCTGGGCTCACTGGCGGGCAAGGAAACAGATCCAAACAATTGGGAATGCTGCACCTTTAAGACGGCAGTTGCCGATGCCAGGGTCTCTGAGCTTGTCCTGCTCAGCTGAGATGGATTAAAGCATTGGTTGGGGGTGGGGTGGGGGAGAAAAGGTTGGTGACTTTAATGCTTGTACATTCTTTCACCGCTCAGCGGCTTGACAGGGCCCCTTGTTCCAAGAGCCCAGCGGACCAGCATGGTCCTGGGTGGTGGAAGAAGCAACGCCAGGCACCGTGGGTTCAATTCCCCTGGCAGGCTCTCCAGAGACAGACCTCACCCTCGCCTTGGGCATCCTTGAAGGTGGTGGTGGAGAAGGAGGAGGCCAAGGTGGTTGAGGAGACCCCCCCAAAGGCTGCTCCTTTCTTGCCAATGTGGTGAAATCCAGGAGGCCAAAGGAGAACCAGCGGCCACCACAACAGAGAGAGAGAGAGAGAGCATCCAATGCCGCAGGAAGTGGGGGGATGCGGGAGCCTTGGACGGGCAGGGATCTTGTCCACCTTCCCAACACCCTCGCTGACAGCCATGAAGGATTACGCAGAGGTCATCCTTTACCCTGAAACCCAGGAACAAAGCAAGGTAGGGCAAAAGATCTGCGGGATGGGGGAGAGCATAGCATGAGAACCCATTTTTGTCCCCACCGTCTTTCTTTAGTTGCAGGCAAAACAAAATACACAAAACATGCAGCACCTTAAAGACTAACTTTCATATTTTAATGTAACATTTCGTGGACACGTCCACTTCTTCAGATGTACAGCAGCAGAATGAGTTGTACAATATATACATTTCATACCAGATGTTCATTGGTGGAGGGGGAAGAGGAGGGAGAGATGATGAGTTGTAGAAATGGTGGGCAGGAAGGTTTGGCCAGGGGTCGTAGATATGTTAAGCATTGTTAATGGAGTCTGTGGAGGAGGGAGAGATGATTAGTTGTACAAATGGTGGGCAGGAAGGTTTGGCTAGGTGTCATAGATATATTAAGTATTGTTAATGGCTCTGTGGCCAGGGTCTGTAGAAATGTTAAGTGTGGTTTTAAGGTAAGTTCCTCTAGAGTCAAAAACCAGAACCAGATAGAGTGGGGTGAGGGGGCGTGTAGAAGAGAGGGGTGAGAGAGTGGGAGTTTTTACCTTAGGGTCCAGGTGGGAGATAAACTTCCATGAAAAAATGGCAATACTGTATAGTAATAATAAATTGGATAATGACTCAAGAAACCCAGACTTTTGTTTAATCCATTCTTGTGTGTGTCCACCATGCATATGAATTTTTCATATGGCCCACATTTTTCTTATCTTGGGTTTTTGTTTGGTGGGGGACAAATTTTGTTGCATGACTTTTCAGAATTTGTTGTCCTTGATTGCGTAAAGTTTTCTCTTCTGCTGCCAGTCCGGAGGGAAAGGTTTGAAGTTTGGGATGAGGGCCCAAGAGGGCCGGGTTCTGGTCCTCACACAGCCACGAAACTCACAGGGTGACCTTGAGCCCGCCACGCTCATTCCGCCTGGCCTACCTTGCTGGAGCATGGCAGAGATCCAGTGTAGGACAGCAAAGCCTCTCGCTCATGTATCAGGAGGTGGGATGTCACGCAACAAATCAATCTGGCCCAGAGTATTTGAAGAACCTTCTGCAGCGTGTTCTGGAGAGAGAGGGTGATCAGGGTGCAAGGACGGAGGGTGGCACAAATACCCAACGCACACATGCAGACATGTGCTCGTGCACAGGCAGGTACACAAGCTTTTTAGCCTGTGAACAGACGGACGGTATGGAATGCATGCCAGGAGCTGTCGTACATCAATGTTCCAATGCCCTTGCACAGTGCAGTGTAATACTGTAAGGAAAGTTATTGAGTTCATACTTAGAGGCTATCCTAGCCATAGATCTCATGGGCAGAGTTCAGAAAAGTCATCCTACTTACACTGTAGGAACCTCGTGGCGCAGTGGTTAAATTGCCGCCCTGCAGCTAAAACTCAGCTCACAGCTTGGGGTTCAATCCCAGGTAGCCGGCTCATGGTCAACTCAGCCTTCTCTCCTTCCGAGATCAGTAAAATGAGTAGTACCCAGCTTACAATGGCAGGGGGGGGGGGAATGTGTAGCCTGCATAATTAACTTCTAAGTCACCCAGAGAGTGCTTTAACCACTACAGGGCACTATATAAGCAGCACTTTGTATTTTTTATTGTTATTGTTATTATTTTATTTTATTACTGCACATCTGGAAACAGCAATGCAAGCAATCTTTCCAAGTGCTCCTTGCATCATGAGTCAGCTGCTCCCCATCTAATCTACTGGATTCTAGTGGATTCCAACAAAATTTGAAAAAACCCAATGTAACCCAGCCCACAGGCTTTCAAAATAAGAAATTGGAATGCAAAAGAAGGAAGGAAGGAAGGAAGGAAGTGGTGTAGAAGAATGGTTTTTTCCAGAGTGACCGAGGAGATGTCAGCATTGTTGAGAATCGACTTGAGAAAAGTCATCCCTCGTCTCTCCGGTATCCTTAACCAAAAGGACAGGCTCTTCCTTGGGGAGGGATAGGGGAAGCTGTACAAACAAATAAATTCAGCTGAATGTTGATGGGTGTGAGGAACTGGCAGCCTGCTGGGGCTTTTCACCCAAGAATAAAGCTCAGGTTACATTGGCATTTTCTGTAAACTCGGAGGATCGAGAAAGCAAGATGCGCAAGCCATCTGTGCGTACGTGTGGTGGGCGTTGTGCATGCACGCTGACACAAGCCACCACAGAGAAAGGCATGGAGGCTCCATCCCCAAGTGACTGCATGGGACATATCAGGGGCGACGGGGAAACCGTGAGGCAGGGCTTTTACAGGTCTGTCAGTGTCTCTCCGTCTCACCATTGAATTAATGCAGTTGCTAAGAAGAAGAGTAGTGATGCAGTGCATTCTGAGTTCAAATCTCTGTCATGCACCGTAACACTCTCTGGGACATGATCCCAGTAATTTATTTATTTATTTATTTCAAATATTTCTACCCCACTTTTCTACCCAAAAGGACCCGCAGGGCAGTTCTTGCTAGATGAAATAACAGCTGCCGGCTGTTGCTAACTGTTCAGAACTGTGCCCTGTGACAACACCTTGGGCTGTCTCTGCTTCTTTTCTGCCTGTAGATCTAGCTGGTGCCTGATAGCAATCTGCTATTTCTTTTTTCTTGCTTCAGTTCAAGAGATTGCTCTCATTCCAACCACTCGTAAAAATAAAACCAATTATCCCACAATTATGCACAAGTGGATCCAGCCAATTTTTCCCTATCAGAAGCCACACTGTTATGGTTTAAAGGGGATCAACCCAACATACACACAAAGAGAGAGTGGGGGGAGAAAGGATGAACGTATACACTGGTTGTGGATGAAAATGACCTTCTCTATGCTGGTGCCTGTAACTCACCAGTCGAGCGGTTTGGGGGTGAAGACAGAGATGACACAGATCTTGTTCCCAGTGCCCACAATACTCCACAGGGGCTCACTTGTTCACACTTGTGATGCCTTGTGTGTTCTGCACAGAGAAAGCACATTTCCTTATGAGGAAAGGCTAAAACATTTCGGGGCTCTTTAGTCTGGAAAAAAGGCACCTGAGGGGGGATATGATTGAAATATACAACATAATGCAGGGCATGAGTCAAGTGGATAGAGGGACCCTCTTCTCCCTCTCACAAAATACCAGGCCTAGGGGACATACATTCAAACTGAGGGCTGGGAGAGTAAGAACAGACAAAAGAAAATATTTTTTCACCCAGCGCATTGTTAGTCTGTGGAACTCCCTGCCACAGGAGGTGGTGATGGTACCTGGCCTGGATGCCTTCCAAAGGGGATTGAACAGATTCCTGGAGGAAAAGTCCATCACAGGTTACAAACCATGATGGAGATGCAGAATCTCCAGGCTTAAAACCAGGGTACTTCAAGGGCCAGATGCAGGGGAGTGGTATCAGGAGACAGATATCTAGTCTCACATGCTCCCAGAGGCATTTGGTGGGACCACTGTGAGATACAGGAAGCTGGACTTATGGTTCTTATGTTTTCTGGGGCATCAGACCTGCAGAAAGCTTACTTTTTAATCTTTGCTTGGCCATCACACACACACACACACACACAGAGAGAGAGAGAGAGAGAGAGAGAGAGAGAGAGAGAACTCATCTGCAGAGCTAAAGAGGATTCTTTTTGAACCACAGGTTCTCGGATTCTTCAACTGCGGACACTGCTGGCAAAGGATTTTGGGACTTGTGATTCAAAAAAGAGGAACTTCCCCAGGCTCTCCATGGTGGCCCAAATGCAGTTTAGCATTTGCTATTTCCAACTGTGTTTCCCTTTTTCTGCCTGGAAACCAGAGTTTCCAAGTGTTTTAAAAATTCAAAGCAGGATTTCATGCTTAGGTTTTAATGGACCGCTAGAGGGGGAAACTGCTGATGACTGCATTTTTGATTAAGCACTTTCAGCTGTGCGTCTGGTCTGATTCTTTCATTTCTACTACTTTTTCCTCTTGCCTTTGATCCGTCAAGTCAGAGGCAAGAATGCACGGTGATCTCTCCCTCCCACATTAGATCATCACAGTAACCCTAGAAAGAAGGTTGATCCAAGGGATGGGGGAGGGGGGAGGGGGTTAGAGGGTTCAAGGTCTACTTGGTGGGAGGCAGAAACACAGGGGCAGGTTTCAAAACCCTTTTCCGCATGAAGAGAGCAGACAATGAGACAGTTGTTGGTTCTGGTGGACCATCTAAGGAGCAGGGTTTAGGTCAGTGGTTCTCATACTGCAGCTCCCAGAAACCCCTTCCAGCGCAGTGAGTGGTAGAGGCTTCTGGGAGTTGCAGTCCAGGGACATCTGGGGACCCACAGGTTGAGAACCACTGGTTTAGATGAAGATGCTACTGTGGAAGTGGAGCCTTGATGAGACTCAGTAAGACATTTTTTTCCATCTTGAAGCCTCTGTATTGTTGGAACCTCAGTTCCAGGAAGGCTTGGCTGTTTGCTGTTGCTGGCTGGGGCAGGTGAAGAACAAACCATCTGGAGAGCCAAAGAAGGGGAGAAAGTGCTCATCCAAAGCAAACACTCTTTCATAGAATCATAGGGCGTTTATACACGACCCCTAAACTCCGCCGCAAATGGCTGCAAGCTCCGGAGCTTAAAAATGTTTCCCCACCAGCTCCGGAGTTTGCAGACAATTAAGAGCGACCCCGCCCATCTAAGTGCGACCCAGCGCACCTTTCAAGTACCTGCTTGAAGAGGGTGAAAAATTTTGATGTGGAGAGTGCCGGCTCTCCTCGCTTCTTTTTGTTGTTTTTCTTTTGCCTCCCGCCCCTTTAAGAGGAACCAGGAAGTAATTGTGGCTCCCACCTCGGAGGTAAGGCTTTTTCTTTTGTCCCTTTTAAAGGCTTTTTTTCCTCCCTCCCCTCACGCAGCCAGCAGCCAGGACGTGCGGAGTGGTGGGGAGGAAGGAAGAGCAACAAACCCTCAAGATCTCTGGTCCGAATTTAAGGGACCAGCGGATCTTAGGGGTCGTGTAAAAAGGCCCATAGAGTTGGAAGAGACCTCAAGGGCCATCTAGTCCAACCCCCTGCCATGCAGGAACCCCATCACAATATTTCCAACAGATGGCCATCCAGCCTCTGCTTAAAAACCCCCAAAGAAGGAGACTCCACCACCCGCCTTTGGGGCAGCATATTCCACTGCCGAACAGCTCTAACTGTCATGAAGTTCTTCCTAATGTTCAAATGGAATCTCTTTTCCTGTAGTTCCCTGTTCAATATGACATCCTTTCAAATATTTAAACATAGCTATCATATCCCCTCTCAGTCTTCTTTTTGAAAGGCTAAACATTCCCAGTTCCCTAAGCCGTTCCTCATAAGACATTTCCTCCAGACTCTCTACCATCCTTGTCGCCCTCCTCTGCACCCGCTCGAGGACAATCTAGCACATATTGGTGGGTGCTTAAGTAGACCCAAGACTGAAATAGTTGCTTGTATGGACTACAAACCCACAAATCCCCCCAGGACTCTGGAAGTTGTGGTTCAAATCTTTCTTCCAAGGTCTGGAAAAAGTTCAAGGATACACCAGGCCGTTGGCCCTTAATCCTGTCCCACAGGCTTAAGGAAATGGACATAAGTTTATCTGGAAGTTGAATCATGGCAACTGGATTTCTTTTCTTGAGGAATTGAAACGTTTCACTGCTCATCCAAACAGCTTCGTCAGTCTCAGGAAAGCTAGTTGCAAGTCCTCCATTTTAGAGCCCAATTTCACCTCATGTCACCCTGATCTGAAATAGGTTCATAAGATGGACAATGGCCTGAATAGGCTTATTAGGTGGACAATAGTCTCAATAGTTTCATTAGGTGGACAATGGCCTAAATTTGTGAAAGTCCCACCTTTGCAACCTTCCCAACACCCATAAAGTATGAGTTGTTAGCCATGGCCTTTCTGGTGGAGGTGTGAAGTATTTTTGATTTGTCTGGCGATTGTTGAAATCACTGCCTGATAAGTAGCAGATAGACTGTGCCTGAGCCCCGCCCACCTCTGTTGAGAGAGGGGTTTTCAGTACTCACATGAATGGCTTCCCTGGCCCCTCTCTCAAACCACCTCTCTTCTGGGTCTAATATGTGTACATCCTCATCTTTGAATGAGTGCCCTTTGTCCTTCAGGTGGAAGTATACTGCTAATTCTGATCCTGGGCTGTTGCCCCTCCTGTACTGGGCCATCCTCCTGTTTAATGGCTGTTTAGTTTCTTCAGTGTAGAGGTCTGCACACTCCTCAGTGCATTGTACTACATATACTATATTGCTCCTTTTGTGTTCTGGTGTTGGGACCCTTGGATGGACAAGTCTCTGCCTTAGTGTGTTTGTGGGTTTGATATAAAGAGGGATGTGGTGTTTGCCAAAAATCCTTTTAAGCTTTTCAAGCGGCCATTTCAACAATCCCCAGACAAATCAAGAATAATTCCCACCTCCACCAACAAGACCATGGCTAACGAATCATACTTTATGGGTATTGTGAAGGTTGCAAAGGTGGGCCATTCTCCACCTAATGGGCTACTGAGACTATTGTCCACCTAACAAGCCTATTCAGGCCATTGTCCATCTTATGAGACTATTTCAGACCAGGATCACATGAGGTCAAAGTGAACTATAAAATGGAGGGCTCTCAACCAAGGGCCTTTTCACACGACCCTAAGATCCGCTGGCCACTTAAATTCAGACCAGAGATCTTGGGGGTTTGTCGCTGTTCCTGTGTTCCCACCCCCTCCGCACTCCTGGCTGCTGTCTGCGTGAGGGGAGGGAGAAAAAAAGGAAGAATAGAATGCCGGCTCACTCACTCAGCTCCCGGCAGCATTCCAGTCTCTTAGTATCTCTTAAAGGGGCGGGGGGGGGCAAAAAAACAACAAACAGAAGCGAGGAGAGCCCGGCACTCACTAAGTTACATCCGCATCAGGAATTTTTCACCCCTGGAGAGCAGGTACTTGAAAAGTGCGCTGGGACGCGCTTAGGTGGGCGTGGTCACACTTAATTTTTTGTAAACTCCAGAGCTGGTGGGGAAACAATTTTAAGCTCCTGATCTGGGAGCCATTTGCCACGGATTTTAGGGGTCATGTGAAAAGGCCCCAACTTTCCTCAGACTGACAAAGCTGTTTGGATGAGCAGCGAAACATTTCAATCTTTCAAAAAAAGAAGTCCCGTTGCCACCTTCCAGATAAACTCACCTGGATGACTGAGAATCTTCACAGACATTGATGGTGAGGAATTCCAAACCTCATACAAGCAGCCCATAATTTTTCTCTGGTGCATTATTTACCCTCCACCAGGGCTGGCCCCAGGGCAGAGCACATTAAGTCATTGCCTCAGGAGGCAGATACTGGGAGGGCAGAAATGACTGAACTCGGTCCTTTGGCCCCTCCCCTTCATAGGTGACAAAGTGGCCCAGGCACATTGCTCATTTCTATGCTCATTTCTTCTTCAGAAGGATGAAGGCCACAATTAGGGGTGGGCACAAAACGAAAAACGAAATGCTGTTTCGTCATTTTGTTAGGTAACGAAACGAAACGAAACAAGGAAGCAGCATTTTGTTACAGGCGAAACGAAACTGTCATTTTTTTCTTGTTGAAATGAACTGTTTCGTTCCCTCCGTAAAAGGGGCCCCTTACCTGCTGAGCTCGCAATGAGCCGCCACCGCCGCTGGAGTCCAGGAGAAGGAAGAGGAGGAGGAGGAGGAGGAGGAGGGTCCCTGCCGCTGCTCTGCTGCTCCCTGCCTCCCCCTTTCAGCTGGGAGGTGGGTGGGGGTGACTCCCCTGGGTCCTAGAGGCACCCGATTTGGTGCTGGGGAGCCATTTTCAGAGGGGTCCAGACGAGCTGTCATTGGCGGTACCCCTTTAAAAATGCCCAGTTGCCACCAAGGGGATCCCCTAGTGGTGACTAGGCCAGTTTTAAAGAAGTACAGCCATTGACAGCTCAGCTGGACCCCTTTAAAAATGGCTCCCGGGCACCAAATCTGGTGCCTCTAGGACCCAGGGGAGCCTTTGTTTTGTTTCAAATCGTTTCATATGATTTTTAAAAAAAAATTGTAAGCAATGAAACAAAATGAAACAGGGGTGGGCACGAAGCAAAATGAAATGAAACTTTATTTTTCTGTTTCATGCCCATCCCTAGCCACAATCCGCTCAGCTGCGAGGATGAGAGAGTTGGCCACCCTTTGGAAGCAACACTGCTGCCTCAGGCTGCAAAATAACATGGGCCATGCCAGCTGTTGCCAGAAGCCAGGCAGGGCAGCATCGGAAGGCCCAATGCCACAAGCGTTTGATGTGACGGCACCTTTCAGTGTGTGATTTCCTGGAGTCTGTACATGCGCACAGGCTCTGGGCATTTGTTTCATATCTGGCTGGAGCCCTAGTACAGTATTTTGTTGCTGAATAAATGATCTCCAGAACGATGCATCCTGGGCTGCCCTGCTCAGCTCCTACAGGCCCACCCTGTGGCTTCTTTTAGGAAGTCAGTCCATATCATGTTTCGTCTTCCTCTTTTCCTGCTGTTTTCCATCTTTCTCAGCAGTCTCGTCCTTTCCTGGGAATCCTGCCTTCTCACAATGTAGGACAGATTCAATTTCAGTGTTTTTGCCTCCAGATATACCCTGTTTCCCCAAAAATAAGATAGTGTCTTAGATTAATTTTTGCTCCCAAAGATGTGCTAGGTCTTATTTTCAGGGGATGTCTCATTTTTCCATGATCATTTTAAGTGATCCCCCTCCCCCACCCCTGTGCCAGTGGACACCTTCAGCAGACATCTCCCCCACCCCCTTATCAGACATTTTCCCCCATTTCAACCCTGTGTGCCCACACAATGTGCCCGACTTCTGTCCCATGCAACCCAACTCCTTCAGGGTAGAGCGAGCAGCAGGTGGCAGCTTGTTCTGTCGGCAGCGCGGGCTCGATCCTGATAAAAAGAGACCTGGCCCTTCCTTTCTGCTCCAGCTGTGCTGCGGCCAAGAGTGAGCTGCACATCAGCGCCTGCCCACTACGATCCAGAGTCCAGAGTTATGGTAGCTTTGGGGGGCCTTATTATCGGGGAGGCCTTATGTTCGGGGGGAAGCCTTATTATCAGGGAGGTCTTATTTTTGGGGGGTATGCCTTATATTTCAGTGAGAGGCAAAACTGTAAGTAGGTCTTATTTTCAGGGGATGTCTTACTTTCAGGGAAACAGGGTATTTGAGGCTTGGTGTGAGCTGGGACCCACCGCTAATATTAGACACTCTTCTTAACTCCCTCCCTCCCTCCCTCCCTCACATGCACACACACATCCTTACAGATGCATACTTCACAAAATATATACACACATGGCAAAGTTGTTTGGCTGTGAAACATCACATCTCCCATTCCACTTTCAAGACCAAAAAGCCAATAAATTAGATTTTCCCCATCACATTGGAAAAATGGGAAAGAAATCAACCTCCCTGCCCTCCACCCAGCCTGGTTATGGGTGGCTTCTGGGAAGTTGGATTCCCCCCCCCACTAGGTAGATTTTCCAAGCCGTGTCTCTTCCCCCTGATGACCCTTGGCAGGCATGTGTGTCTCACTTCCGCCTGGTTTCCTCCAGGAAAATGCCACCCCGCTGACGCCCCCATCGTCACCCCAGTTCCTGCTGACCGAATTCTCCAATCCTGTCTTTGAAGAAGATGGGGAGGCGCCGACTCAGAATCACCCAGAAGCAGAGAATTCAAACAGCATGAAAGCCACCCCCAACGGTTTCGGTATGGAAGGAGGAAGTCGGAACCGGTGGGGTGGGACAGGGCTGGGACTCTGGATGGCCTCACTTAGAGCAGGTGCCATTGGCCGGGTTCAAAGCCAATCTTGTAAAATTAATGCCAGTGCACAAATTGGATGCCAGTAGAGCTTCTGCAAATCATAGCTTTAAAGCCCTGTTAATGTACTCTCGTGAAATTAACACCTTTCTGAAAAATTCAGAGGAAACATACACATAATTCTTCAGTGTGTTTTTAAGTGTGGTTTCTGATCCCCATGGTACAGTTCCTTTTTGGGGTTACAGGAACACTCTGTACCTGTTGTTTCATTTACCCACAGCCTGAAAATATGAAAAAAAAATATATTTTTAAAACCCCAGAAATACTGTACATATTTCCATGGTGTATTTACCAGGAGCCACAACTAGAGGGAGCCAGAGACCATCCTATGTATATGGTTCCCTATTATCCATGTTTTTTGGCATCCGCAGGGGGACTTGAAACCAACCCCCCACAGATCTGCGCATCCTACTGTAAAGTCCCAGAAGACCCTAATTTTCCCAAGCTGCAACAGAGAGATAAAATGATCTCTCGCAGCGTTAAAAAGCATTTCCTGTTGTCCTGATGGGGTGGCGATGGTAGGTGGGCTGCTCTCCATGGCTTCCTTGTGACCGGATGCACTTACTTCTTTCCCCGCAGCTCAACAGGTGCGGGACGTGGCGAGCCGGAAGTTCAAACCCGACTGCAAGTTCTCTTGGTTCTGCGTGGCCATTCTCAGCACCATCCTGCTGCTACTTCTAGCATTACTGGTGGGCATCATCGTTGTCTCTCGTAAGTGCTCGGCACCAAGACTTCTCGCGGATGGCTTCCCAGCAGTGGGCAGAGCTGGGCTGTTCTCTAAGAAAGATTTGTAATGGACGGCCGGGGTGGGGGTGGGGAGTCTTTTATACTTATAGTTGGAACCGACAGTCTTCAAGGCCAGTAAGATGTTTAAGGTTTACCAGTATTAAGCCTCCACCCCAGGAGTTTTCACGCTGAGTTGGGATTCAAAGCCAGGTTGACTAGTCCAGCACTACCCGCTACACCACACTGCCCCTTCTTACATTGTCACAGTGCAGTTAGATGTGTTTATTGCATGTGTTCTGTTTTTCTCGAAAGCTGCTTGGGGTTGGCCTTTGTCTGCATAAGAAGTAGCACAGCAGTGAGCTCTCTGGGTGGGTTTTGTTTTTTGTATTCTGAATCTGGTAGCAAGCCCTGCTTTGTGGTTTAACTAGCTGGTCTGGGAACCAAACAAAGGATGAGATTGGCCTATGGACTAAAGCGGAACAGCTCTTCTTAAATTCTTAGTTTTTTAAAAATATGCACATTCCAATGTCTGTATAAAACAGCGAGGGGAGATGCGGACAGGATGAGATTTTGGTTGAGCACCAAACCACTGTCTCTCTTATCTAACCTCAGACATCCCCTCCTCTTTTAAATTCTCTTTCCATTTTCAAAAATGTCTTTTGTTTTGTTTTTCGGGGCAGCAGAGCAGAAATCTACCCGTCCTGTCAAGCCCTCCCCAGAGGCGTCGTATGCCCACACCACCCCCAATGCCACTGCCGCTTCCCTGCCCAGAACCACGCCAAGCCCTGCGCCCACAACCACACTGACCCACCAAGACCTGCGCGGAAGCACAACGGCAGCTCCTCGTGAGTAGACTGTTTCTGCTGAAGCAGCCCTTGGAAGGGGAGTTGTAAGTCCTTTTTGGGGTGGAGAAGTTTCCTCATAGCAGCATGCTCCACCTGGGGGGGGGGAGTGCCTGCTTTCTCTCAAACAGAATAATTAAAAATAAAAAGAGGGAGATAATAGAAGGGAAGAGCTTTCTAAGAATGCTATCTTTGCCATGAGCTTCTTTGCAAATTGGAGAATAAATACCAGATGAAAGAATTTTTTTTAACCCGGCGTGTTGTTAGTCTGTGGAACTCCCTGCCACACGAGATGGTGATGGCATCTGGCCTGGATGCCTTCAAAAGGGGATTGGACAGATTCCTGAAGGAGAAGTCCATCACAGGTTACAAACTATGATGGAGATGTGTAATCTCCAGGCTTAAAACCGGGGTACTTCAAGGGCCAGATGGAGGGGAGTGGTATCAGGAGACAGATATCTAGGCCCGTGTGCTCCCAGAGGCATTTGGTGGGGCCACTGTGAGATACAGGAAGTTGGACTAGATGGCCCTTTGGCCTGATCCAGCATGGCTCTTCTTATGTTCTTATGTTCTTATGAGAATAACACTCTGCACATGCTCAAGGCCATTGGACCATTAAGGGAAAAATGGTTTCCTGTCCCCTCGTACAGTGGTGCACTCTGCACATATTCAGAAGCCCTTTGCTTGAAATGCCAGAATTTTGGAAAACACAGTTCCCCCCCCCTTGAAATGGTTCCTAGGAAATGATAACACCAGAGGTGTTCTCTTACAAATGGCACATAAAAAGTGCCCCCATCTGCACCCCCCCCCCAAAAAAAAGCTCAGAGTGGCTTCCATGGTCCTTCCCTCTTTGACTGTCACAACAGCCCTGCAGGATAGATTGATCAGAGAGGTGGCGACTGACTCCAAGTCCCTCTGAGCTCCCTGATTATTTGGGAATCTAGTTGCGGGTTCCCCCCTCCACCCCAGGAAATTCATTCACAAAGTGCTGTGTGTAATGTGTAATTTATCCTTTATTCTTATTCTCTTTGACCCCCAACCTGATTGCCTTTCAAATGGGCTGACGTGGGGGATTATCAAACTTTTTTTTCAGACTGGCTAGCAAACACTCTATCTATTGGCCACATCGGTTGGTAGATTATGGGAGTTGCAGTCCGATAAAGTAACTTTCCCAGGCTGTAAGCATTACCCGGCCACGTGGGCACCAAATTAGAGAAGGATGATGGAACCGGCACATCAGTTGGACTCCGCTTCACGCAATATGGGCACAAGGGCATCTCTTCAGCCAGTCTTGGTTTTAAGGTTGCTGTTTTTCTCTCCTCTCTGTTGCAGTCTGCGGGGGGATCCTCCATGGCCCAGAAGGCTCCTTCAGCTCCCCCAATTACCCCAACCCCTACCCTCCCAACGTCCTCTGCAAATGGCACATCCAGGTGGCCCCGGGGATGGTGATCCAGCTGAAGGTGGAGGTGCTGGAGGTGGAGAATTCGGCCTCATGTCTCTATGACCGGCTGGAGATCTACAAGGAACAGGATGATGCCTCTTTGTGGGACGGGAGCACCTGGTAATACGGGAATCATTATCCCATTGAATATATTTCACTGGGACCATCGCTAAATGTTCTTTATTAAGGGCTATGAAAGCCCAGCGGCTGTGGAAGGAAGGAAGGAAGGAGGAAGGAAGGAAGGATCAAAACAACAGTAAATAAAAACAATGAGGATGAGATTAGAATGTCACTGATAGAAACTCACCAAATGAGTTATGTTATACAGTGGTACATTTTATAAAGGAATTAATTTGTTCGAAATGAAATTCTGTTAAGCAATTTTTCCTTTGTACAAATTTCCCATAGGAATGCATTGAAAATGAATTAATCCCTAATCATGACCATTTTTCTGTTGTACAGATTCATCCCATAGGCAATTCTGTTAAGTGATTTTCCCCTATCTCCAGAATTTCTTCCCCTTAAGCAGGTTTTCTGTTAAACAAACTGCTTCTTATACAAGGGTCCACTGTATTGTAAAACTGTTTTATATGCTTTTTTTCTTTTCTTTTTTCTTTTTGTTGTTTTTCCTGGTTTTCCTTTTTTATGCTTATTTCTTTTTTGTTTTGTTTTTTATTATAATAAAATATATATATTTTTGAAAAGTAACAATAAGAACAAGAATCTAGGGCATGTCTCAGTCCTGACCTAAGGCATTTTTCTGCCTGAGGTCAAGGACAAAATGGCACACCTCATTCCAAGGAAAGGTGGCCCTTTCGCTGCGGACCGTCACTCCGAGGGAGGCCCGTAAAACGGGCACTCGCGGACGGGCCTTCTTGGTAGTGGCACCAACCATCTGGAATAAGCTTCCCAGTGAATTACGGCAGGCTCCCTTGCTGGTGTCGTTTAAGAAAAAACTTAAGATCCTTCTCTTTCGGGACGCCTTCGGCGACGTCTAGGGATCCAGTTTGTGTGTGTGTGTGTGTGTGTTTTTTTTAAACCCGCCAATTTATTCTTGGATATTACTGTTTTAGCTGTCTTGTTGATTTTATTTGTTTTATCTTATTGCTGTAAACCGCCCTGAGTTCCCTTTGTGGGAAATAGGGCGGTATATAAGTGTGAAAAATAAATAAATAAATAAATAAGGCACAAACTACCTACAACACCGAAAACGTTAGGCTTGTTGAAGACAGATTGCATAGTTGGGGGGGGGGCAGTATTAAAACACAGTGGTACCCCAACTTAAGAGCAACCTGACTTAAGAGCAATTCGACTTAAGAGCGGGAAACTGTTGGCATTTTAACTGCTGCCTTAAAAATTTTAGATATGTTCTGTTCAACTTACAAATATTTTATTTATTTTTTAACTTATTTTTTAAAATTTTTAGATAGGTACCCTGACTTAAAAGTAGTTCGACTTAAGAGCATGCATTTGGAAGGGATTAAATTCATAAGTCGAGGTACCACTGTACAAGATGCATTACTCAGTTTAATTGAGTAATGCCTGGGAGAGGTGGAACAAACACTTTTATATCTCCCTTCTGCTTGTTTCCGAGGCAAAAAGAGGGGTGGGTAGTTTGCAGCCTAGCTACTGTTGCAGAGCTCAGTAGGAAGGAAAAGGTAAGATTTCTGCCATAGTTGTCCAAAATGTATTTTGTTTTCTGGCTGGTGATTTTCAAACAGGGATGGCTGCTTTGTGAAAGAGTCCCTCTCGTGGTGGGAACTGGGATGTGCCAGGAGTGAGGAATTCCTCTGAGCAGGGAGGTTTTTGCCGGCATTTATTTAGCACAGCGACAAAAACCCTGCCACATTCCTGGACTTATTCAACCTCTTGAGTTTCAAGCCCTCCTATGAAGTTTGGAACTTCTGGTCTGGACCTTTTGCATAGGGAGGAGCACGGTTTTGATGGATGGTTGTTGGAGGTCATGGGCAGTGTGACGCAATGGGTGGGGAGTTAGACAAGAATTGAGTGGAGGCACTGAGTGCAAATTCCAGCTTGGTTGTGGACTACTTTTCTGATGTTTGTGAGTTGCCTTGAGGGCTATTCTAAAAAAAAAAAAAAAATGCCGAGAATTAAAATAGATAAATAAACAAAGATTTCCCATGTGACAGAAAACAGCACAGATTGGCTGTGGCCCAAAGCACCAGAGCAGAGCTAATAGAAAAGGCGACCATCACACCCTCTGCCATTTTCCAGGACTCTCAAAACGAATGTGTTTGGACAATCTCTTAGCATCTCCATCGGTTCTGCCTTGGGCCAAAGCAAAGCAAAGCATTCTGCTTATATACTGCCCCATAGCACCCTCTTAAAGCACTCTCTGGGCAGTTTACAATTTAATTGTGCAGGCTATACATTGCCCCACACCCACCCCACACCCAGCAAGCTGTGGGCTCACTTTACCGATCTTGGAGGGATGGAAGGCTGGGTGAAAGTTGAGCCAGCTACCTGGGCCTGAAGCCCAAGGTGTGAGTACAGTTTTAGCTGCAGTTCAGGCATTTAACCACTGTGCCACGAGGCTCTGCCATGAGAAACAGCTGGCTTTTGGTTCTTTACACACACACACCCTCATTTCAGGTACTGTGGCACCGTGGCACCTGCCACCATCAACACCAACTCCAGCCGGATGCAGGTGGCTTTTGTCTCCGACGGCAACATCGCACCTTCGGGCTTCATGGCACGCTATCGGGCCATTCCACCCAACGAAAGTAAGTGCCCCCCTCCCCCACTTGTCGCAAGGGGAGAAAGGGAAGGGACAAAAAATAACTGCTACATGTCCTTGGGATTTATTTTATTAAATATTTACAGTCAAAGTCCAAAGAAGTCCTAGGGATTGAAGAGTGTTACTTTTCTCAAACACCTATGGCAATGGTAACTAACTACTTGGGAGGGTGGAATTAAAATGTAACTTAACGTAGCCCAGGAGCTACATGGGCAGCATAGAAATCCTAAAAATAAATAAACAATAAAATTACAAAATAATTGCTTTTTTAAACATAGGAAGCTTCAAGTTTGATGCTGGGGTTTTAAGTGGTGACTCCTTGTCCTCCAGAAGTGTTTGTCTCGTTCTAGAGAACTGTTCCTGGAATGAGTTTCTCTGCGACCACGGGCTGTGTCTCCTCTCCGAGTATGTCTGTGATGGTTATAACAACTGCCAGGACAAGAAGGACGAGGCGAACTGTAGCTCAAAGCACAAAGGTAGTTACGGTGAACCAGCCCTTGGCAAACCACTCCTCCGGTCAGACCATCGGCTCAGGGAAGGGGCAGACCATAATACGTCGAACCATCTAACTCCCCCCGCCACACACACAGTAACTTTCTTTTAATTTGCAAGTAACACCCTCTCCCCATAACACCCCTGTGAGGCAGGCCAGCTCAGGGCAATCCGGAGACCTCCATGGCTCGGTGGGTGGGAGATGCTTCTTGGTGGCATGTACAGCAGACCTGATATTTTTCCGGCCATCAGGGGCCCCTAAGGTGAAGCACCATAAAACGGCCCAGTAAAAACCGAACAGAGACAAATTAAATTATTTTAAATTGGGCTGAAAAAATCAGTTTTGAAAACCAAAGACCGGGCTGAATAATAAGAGTTCAGAAACCCTTGCCTCTGGGTATGAAAGGCATAGTTTTTTCCTCCTGCTGCCCCTTAGTAATCTGCATCTGATGGTCTACTCTGCTTCTAAGAACGGAGGTTCTGTATGGTCTCACTAACTGCAATTCCTCCAGGGATTTGCCCCGGCCCTTTTAAAAATTGTCCAATTTCATAGCGGCAAATTCCGTTATCAGCACTGGGTTTGGAGGAAGGTCCCTTTTTATCTGTCCTGGATCAATTACAGGGAAACTGGATTGGTTTTTAAACTGACGGCCACAAATTCTAGATGTCCCGAAGCAACTTTGTCTCTATTCCCTTTCTCCATGTGGGATGCAGTGTTATTGTTGTTGATTTTACATCAAAGGGAGGCATAATGCAGCCCATGGTCCTTTGTTTGCCCACAAAGCTAATTCTGGGACCTTATGAAATGAAAACATTTTTAAAGCTCAACTTTCCCCCAGCAGTATCCTCCAGCCAATATAGGTTTTGTGGTCTTTAAAAGGAACTTTTCCAAGTTCTCTTTTCATCCGCTGCCTTCTCCATCACTGCCTTTTCTGCCATTCCAGTTCTCCTTTCAAGCCCGAAGTCTTAAACCCATAGCCATGCTGCACATCTAGACATTTTTAATCCCTCTTTAACTTCCCAGGCTTTTAGCTTTCAAGCTCAGAACTGAGGCTTCAAGGAAATGGAATCAGAGGGACCGGCCTCAAGAGGAAAATGTCCCACACCCAAACCAAACCACGGTGCCCCAGATTTTTATTTTGTCTTGTTTTATTTGAGGGATGCTAAAGGAATTGGCTGGAGCACAGATGTATTATTACCATTACTTTTGAACAAGCACCCGTTTCCAAATACACACACATCTAAAAGGAATAACAGGCTCACTCCAGGAAGCATAAGAGTTTACTGAGGCTAAAGGATTATGGTAAATGTACATTTTTTTCCCTCTTACAAAACACGCAAACATCTCACTGCTACACTCCCTGAAACATATGACATGCAAATAAAACTGAAATGCAAATAAAATAGAAATGCTGATTTCTAGCTGGCCAATAAAGGGGGGGGGAGAAAGTTAATTTACCAAATGTGAGCTCCTGTTATCATAATCAGACAGTTTTGTTCTGTTAAGGGCGCACTGCTTCTCGATACAGGATCAGCATCTAAGACAGAATCAGTGGTGACCACCATGTCCCACTTCTCAAGCAGTGCTGAAATAATGCAGGAAGTTCAATAACTCCTATTTCCTTCTCCTCAAGGTTCATGCTTGCTTGAATGTCTGTTTCCACACATTTAGAGTTGGAAGAGGGCTCTGAATACTAACAAGTGATGGAACCAATGGCTGGAAAGAGCCCTCAAATGAATTCCTAGACACACAATGGAATTCAGGTTTTTGGTTCTGTAGGAAACAATTTGTTGCAAAGTTTTGAATGATGGTTAAATTCCTCTACCTGTGCATCAGAGGTTCAGGGAATCACAGAGCTCCAAGTTCCCCAGAGTAGACTGCCTCTTTTTCTCACTAACTGGCACTTACAGTCTCAGTAGTCCATCTTATGCCATTAATATTAGAAATAATAAAGATTTCATTGACTTACAATGAGCAGAAAGCAGCTCTCAGCAACGGGTCCCAACAGTCTTACTGCTTCCAACAGACTACAGAGAGGCGGGAGAGCAGAGAAGCAAGGCATTCTTTGAATCAGGGGCAGGAGGGAATACTTGGTCACTGCTGAATAGACAGACAGTCATCCCAGCCTAGAAAGATCCCTCCCAACCTCAGCCCCTAGAGGCAGGATGCGAGGTTGTAAAAGCTCCCACAGAATTCTCCAACCAAACCCAGCAGGATTCTTTAGGATGGAGGCATCATCATCCCAGGGGCAATCAAACTGCAATCCTGGTGGAGTCCAAGACCAAGGTCTGGTGTGGGTGGTGCTTTTATTGGCTGGCTGGCTGGCTTGGGATGTACCCAAAAGACCAGCTGTTGGAGCCTTCTGGGACTGCTTGTCATAGATCAGCACAAATTTTGTCACAGATTTGTCACAAAATTGGGACCGTGCATGGAGGAATGTCTTTTGAAATATACTCCAGGAGAGAAAAGGAACCAGAGAGAGAGAGAGAGAGAGAGAGAGAGAGAGAGAGAGAGAGAGAGTCTGGAGTCCAGAGCAAAAGGTTCCTGTGTGTTTATCTCTGCCCCATGGGTCTGTGCCCAGCCTTTCCCACCATGTTTCTGATCTTATTCCAGGTTGTGGGGGAATCCTGAACAGCTTGGAGGGTCAGTTTTCCTCCCCCAATTATCCTCAGCCATACCCACATCTTCAGGTGAGTGGGTGGGGTGGGCTTAAACTGAAGATAAAGCCCTGTCTTTGACACTAGCCAGGGTGGAGAGGGTGGGCTAGATGGACTGGACGTGACACCCCTACCCCCACCCCCACCCCGTATCTCAGGGATGCACGAAGGTGGGCTGGGCCCAGAGAGGTCCTCAGAGGGATGTTTCTCCCCCCCCCTTCCAGCTCTGCCTCTGGCACATCACGGTGCCACTGGGCCACATCATCGATCTGCACTTCCAAAACTTCAGCCTGGAGTCAGAGGAGGAGTGCAACTACGACTTCGTGGAGGTCTACGACAGTGCAGGGATGGGCACCACTAGCATGATGGGAAGGTATGGATTTATTTATTTATTGGTGGGGAGGGTGGAGTTCCCAAAAAATCAAAGGGCAAAAAAAAAATTCAAAGAACGGCCTTTTTTCAGAACACGGCCGTTCCTGGGTGCTTCCAGAGGGGATGGAGGTCCCAACGGATCATCAGTGGTGGGAATGAAATCCAAACTGTACCCCTCCTTCAGATGTTTGTTGCCAGGATGGGTGGGCAGGAAATGGGACCACAAATCCCAGAATCCCCTAGAGCCAGAGGATTCTGGGATGAGTGGTCCAGGAAAAGGTCCCCTTTGCAAACGTTGGCCCCAGGCTTCCTTCTTCTCTTTGGCTTCTCCACTGGCTTCGTTTTAGACCGTGGGACCCACTTGCTTGAGGTCTCTTCCAGCTCTATGATTCTATGATGCTGTGATTCTGTGGCACTCAAGCTTTAAAGGAGGGTCATCAGATGAAAATATGGATATCTTTTCAGTGGGTGGTGGGGCGGGGAGACACCTTTTGTCCATCTTCAGGGTTTTTTGAGAGTTTGTTATCTTAACAGCTAGGATATTTTCATGGAGTTTGCACCACTGAAGCAGCAGGGAGAAATCATTACTCTTTATATTAGTAAATCCATAGCGTTTTTATTCCTTCCTGTCCCTCACTGAAAGGTATTAGTAAGTATGGTTGTTTGGGCTGCTCTGCAATTGCTGATAGAAGTCTTAAATTACATACATGACATGTGATTTGTGTGTGTGTGTTTTGTCTTCAATCTGAGAGCATTTCTGTTACAAAGTGGCCCATAAAGGTAGTAAGTAAAGAGGCAGAGCCCACCCTCATGACTTGCACAGACTTCTTTCAACAGATATGTTGTCCCACGACCAATAAAAAACTGGATTTCAGTGGCCACGTGGGGATTGCCGTGTGGAAATCGGTCAGTTCCATGGCAAGTTCTCCCTCCATCTTCTTTTTCTTTGGCAGGTTCTGCAGTTCCAAGGTGCCACCGGTGCTGACCTCCTCCCAGCACGTCATGACGGTCCTCTTTGTGGCCGACGAGGGAATCGCGGACGATGGGTTTTTCGCTGTCTATCGGGCCTACAATGCCACAGAAAGTAGGTGACAACATCCCCGTTAGGGACACGACTTCTGGTTTTCTTGGACTACAAATCTCGTGAGCCCCCATTCTGCAGTTCTACGTGATTTACACACACCTTTTATGGATAGCTCAATGTGGCTCACCGGGGAGAAAGGCCTAGGCAGGGTGAAGCCACGCCTAGCTCAGCCTCAATGCTTTTCCAGTTTCCGGCACCATTTCCCAAGTGAGACCCATTTAGGTATCCACAAGGGGTGTGTGTAAATCGTATTGAACTCGCAGAATGAGGAATTAAGGGATCTGGTGGCTCAGTGGACTAAGGGTCCGAAAACTGACAGCTGCAAAGTCGGCAGCTCGGCGGTTCGAATCCCGGGTGTCACCCGCTGTTCACCCCAGCTCCTGCCAACCTAGCCGTTCGAAAGCATGCAAATGCAAGTAGATAAATAGGTACCGCGGTAAAAAGCGGGAAGGTAAAACAGTGTTTCCTTGCGGCCATGCTGGCCATATGGCCATGGACTTGCACAACACTGGCTCTTTGGCTTGAAAACGGAGATGAGCACCGCCCCTAGAGTCGGACACGAGTAGCACGCATGTGCGGGGGGGGACTTTTACCTTTACCTTTACCTTTTTAGTCCAAGAAACATGAAAATTCCATTGTAGTTTTTTGCAGAGCCTTTGTCTATCCGTAACTGAGGTAGAATTGACCAGCCACCATTATTTTGCAATGAACTTTCTGCACCCTACTTTTTTTTCCACTGGACCTTCTTCACCCTACTTTATCCTCATGACAGTCCTGTGAGGTAGAGCAAGCTAAGGGAGAAGGAGCAGCCCAAGCTCTCCCAGTGAGTTCAGAAGCAGCCTGATATCCTTGCTGTCAGCCCGGTACTCTAATCCGAACAATACGCTAGCTCCTGCCTCTGTTCCCAGTTTCGACTCCCCAACTAGGAGCGGGAATCTTCCTGCCACCTCCTCCTCTCTGCAAGGGTGCAGAGACTGTGGTGACAGATCACACCGCCTGGATGGAGACCACAGAGAAGGAGACAGTGCTGGCCTGTATCTCATGAGAACAGCTGTATTTGTTTATTCACAAACTCTAACTCTTCTGGGATTACATATACTTTGGCAGTTAAGGGCTTTTTTGTTTACCAAGTCCCATAATAACTGATTATTCCTTAACCCCAGAGTGTTCCAGTGTATTGGGGGTGAGAGGGAGGGCAAACATCCTTAGGGAAACCCCACACATTAGGTTCTCACACAGACGTCATATTATCCGGGGGGGGGGGATTCCTCCAAGCTACTTCTGTGAAATGCAAACCTGTCATCCTCCCTTCCCTTCCAGAAGGAGTGGTGACAGCTGCCAGCCTTGACAGCTTTAAGAAAGGATTAGACAAGTTCATGGAGAACAAGGGTATCCATGGCTATCATGATGGATGCCAGAGGCAGGAGATCTCTCAATGCTATTTGTGGGGAATTGTAAGCAGATGAAGACATCTGCTTGGGAATACCCTGAAGCAAATGGTGAGCCGCTGTGTGAGACAGAATGCTGGACTGGATGGGCTGTGGCCTGTTCCAGCAAGGCTGTTCTTCCTTGGTTTTGGAAGTTAAAAGCATGCAGGTTTTAAGATGCCTTTGTCATATTTATTTTCATGTACATAGAGTTTCCAAAACATTATTTATTTTGACAAGTGCCGCAGGCCAGCTGGTTGGTGCTGGGGAGGAGCGCCAGCCCAGCCCATGGGCCAGCTGGTTGGTGGTAGGGAAAAATAGGGGGGGGACCACCAACCGGGAGGGCTGGTCAGCTGTATAATTTTTTTAAAAAAAATGAAACAAAACAAATAATGAAATGATTTTTAAAAAAAAAAATCATTTCGTTCCAAACAAAACAAATAAAAACAAAAAACAAAATGAAACACCATTTTGGCGTTTCATGCCCATCTCTACTTGGCAGAGATGAGTTGACCTAAGGGGATTCAAATAACCCAATGGACAATGTCACGTGTTGTCCTTAGCGTTCTGGTGTGCAGTTTCACAGTCACTTCCGCTGTTCTCTTCCGTTTCCCGTGTCTTCTTCTTCCACTCCCCATCCTGCCCCCCCCCCCAGAAACATGTGGCCCTTTGGAATTTGCGTGTCAAAATGGGGAGTGCCAGCCGCAGAACCTGGTGTGTGACGGTTGGCATGACTGCCCGGATGCAAGTGACGAAGCAAACTGTACTACCCTCACCTACCCATCTTTCCGTAAGTCTTTGTCCTCCGTCACGGAACCAGAATTAATCCAGTAGTGTAGAATGAAGTCTGCCAACAGAGAGGAGAAGCGGAGTTGCGAATCGCAATGCCTCCCATCCACGACCTTCCTTTGGCCCTTCCTTTGGCCCCTCCATCCGTGATTAGGCTGACCTGAAAGAGCTGCTGTAGCCACAAAGTCATGAGTGTGAGACTTGCTCTGCTTTGAACCTTCTCAAGCAGGAGTCTTTAACCTTGAGCTCAGATCTGAATGATGAGATCCACCTACAGTAATTCTGGAGTCAGCTCTTCATCAAACATATGAAACTGATTTTTCAGGCTGTTGGCATTTTCTTAATGTTTTGCCCATTTATGGCTTTGCTTTTGCAAATCCTGTGATTTTCTGAGGGAGAACGACAGGTTTCACCCCCCCCCTCTTTTTCCATCACATTAGAAGGCAGTGGGGTCATTCAGTGAAGCCAAACAGTGGGAGATTTAAGGCAGATGCAAAGAAATCCTTCTTCTTTGCTCCACTGAGGAACTCACTGCCACAAGATGCAATGTCAGCTGCCAACCTGGGTGACTGTAAGAAGGAGGGCAGACCAAATTCAGGGAGATGAGGGCCCTCCATGGATGCTAGTCAGAGAAATTCTACATCACTTTCAGCATCTCAGAAAATGCCTGCTCCTCCACATCACTTTCCGGGAAATGGAAAACAAAGGGTTCAGCTACACTCTTGTCCTGCTCAAAGACCCTCTGTGGGCAACTGAATGGCCACTGTGCAAACAGCACCATGGGCCAAACAGGCCTCTGGTTGGACCCAGCAACCACCTCCTTGTGTGTTCTCATACCTTTCCAACCTGCCAATTCAGAGATGGCCTGACTATGTCAGTGATTTAAGCCTCTGGTTGAGAGTTCGATTCCCCCCATTGGGACTTCTTGACAGGGGATGGACTCATTAATCCATAAGGTCCCTTCCAGCTCTGCAGTTTTAAGATGATGATGATGATGATGATGATGATGATGATGATGATGATGATGATGAT
>JAHTLZ010000327.1:829318-855934 GCA_023846285.1 Phrynocephalus versicolor | reverse complement strand
CACACACACACACACACACACACACACACACACACACACACACACACGGTGGGAGCCTGGTTTGAACCCCCACCTAACAGCGCCCTCTCAATCTCTGGCTCTTCTTTTCCAGATGCTGAAGGACCTGACGTGCTACCCTGACCTGCGCTTGCTCATCTGCAGCCTCTTTGTCCCCAAATGCACGCCAGAGGGGGGCACCCTGCAGCCCTGCCGCTCCGTCTGCCTGGGGGCTGAGCAGCGCTGCCAGCAGTCGCTCACCCTCCTGGGCGTCCCCTGGCCTCTGAACTGCAACGTTTTGCCTGACTCCACCAACCCTCTGGAGTGCTTCGTGCCTTGAAAAGTGGGGGTGGGTGGGTGGGTGGGCTGCTCAGCCCGACACCCCCAGTTTGGGCAAAGACTTCTCCAGAGGCACCTACTTCCTACACAAAGGTCCCAAACCATAAGATCCCAGAGCCTTTTGGGGCTATGGGTCACCTTGGGTTACGTGCCAATTGGTAGCTTCTGAAAGTCTCTTCCTTTGGAACTACCAGCCCTGAGGCTAAATCCATCTTCCCCACCCCCTGCAATCCCGGCCTGGCCCTCTGGGGTTGCCCAGATAGCCCCACCCCCTTCCTCGAAGAATCTCCAGCTTTTGAATCGGTTTCTTCCCTTTCTCAAGAGTTGAAGCCTCCCTTCTAAGACTAAGCCACTGGCCAGAAGAGATTGGGGCAAAAACAGTCCTGTCGCTTGGCTCCAACTTTTGGTTCCAACACTGGAATGTTCCCCCCAGGATCTCCTCGGACAAAGAATCTCAGTCGAAGGAGAAAAAGCAGAAATGTTAGAAGCCTCTCGAATACCATCCTGTCTGTTCTGTCAGTTGAGTCTCAGATTGTAAGCTCCTCGGGGCAGAGGTCTCTCCTTGTTCCTCCTGGGACTCCCAGTGCATCATGAAGGTGCTCCATAAACACACTGAATGATAATGCTTCGAGAGTGGCTCCGTCATCAATAAAATCAGTCTAGTCGAATTCATTTAAATGTCTTTTTGCTTGGTGTCATAAAGCGTCCTCTGAAATGATCCAGTCACTGGTTTTCAATTTACAGGTTTTATTGCAAATACAGTGGACCCTCATATAACAAATGGTTTGTATGACATAAAATCTGTACAACATAAAAATTCCCGAGATAGGAGAAATTTGCTTAACAGAATCACCTATGGGGCAAAACTGCACAACATAAAAATGGTTGCAGTTAGGGATTACTCCGTTTTCAATGCATTCCTATGGGAAATTTGTATAAAGGAAATTTGCTTAACAGAATTTCATTTGGAACAAATTAATTCCTTTATACATAGTACCACTGTACATAGGATTCTATGGCCTGTGGGCTGAATTCTGGAAGAGCAAATTTGCCCCTCCCTCATGAGAAAACAAAAACTAAGCAAACAAACAAACAAAAACGGGAATGCTTTCTTCCTCAAAATCACATTATTTACATGCAAATTTATGCAGAGTTAATTTAAAGGGTTTCCAATTAATGCACTAAGATGTATATCAGCACAAAAAACATCCTACTGTAATGCCGTGCAAGGTTGTATCAAGGACACTAACTGGATGACAAAGTCACACGGACAGTCTGTGCTCCTAAAACAGAAAACATCATACATTCCTATCCCGAGAAAGCTGCATTTTGCAACCTATACATACTATGGAAGTCAAAATTAGCCCATTTCCCCCTAATTCTCCAAAATATATGCTGGTCCTAACAGTTTCCATCAGCACTGTCTGTTTATTTTCAAGCCCAACTTAAGGACGAGAAGTCTGATTTCCTTTTTTCAGTTTTATTGGTGAAAGCTGGGATTCTCAGGAAGCCGAGTTCACCACCCCAAACCACATTCTGTGAGTTTTCTCTCACATGTAATCATGACATGTGCTCCATTTCCCCACCCACCCCCATAAAATCTCTGCTGAATGCATTTCAAACCCAAATACATCTGGCTGAACAATGATTGCTTCCGAGTAAGGAAGAACTGGAAGTGGCCACCTTTAAAGCTGTTGAAGCTGAGTTTTACAGCACATCTTTTGAAACAAGGTAGATTGGAGCTGGGCACAAACCATGGGTTTGACCGTTCACACTGTTTCATTTATTGGCCAAACCAGTGTTTGGTGCTTCAGAGCCTTGCTCCTTGGCCAAATGTCCACTCAGAGGCTGTGCCTGGAGAAGATGTGGCAGGGGAACCAGGTAACAACTGCCTCCAAGTGTGTGCCTGCTTGGGTAAGTGGGGCTTGGAAGTCTGTTTGCCCGATAAACAAAGCCATACAAACTGCTGAACCTCAGATTTGTGCCCACCTCTAGTGCAGATTAATGCTAGGGGATGGATTTCCAATCTTTCCTGTGTCCCAAAACCCATCTTTGACATTTTCTTCCCGTCCCAGACATTCTGAGCAAGGAATTTAAGACTCTCATTCTTCAGTTTGCCTCTCAATAATTTGGGAATTTTTCAGGGTAATAAAACTTGCAGCTTTTGTTGGACTCGGACCAGTCATTCACTGGGACCAGCGTGAGCAGTAGTCAGGGGTCATAGTATTTGTAGTCCAGCATCATCTGGGGGCAGTGCCCAGCTCTTCAGCCCTGGGTGGATGCTGGGCCAGAGAAGATAAAGCATGGAAGCCAATCCAGAAGACAGCTCAGGTTCAAAGAGCAAGTGCCCCTGCTGGATTCTACTAAGGCACAGACAATAATGCTGGGGAACGTGGAAGGCAGCAGGAGAAGAGAAAAGCCGAATATGAAATGTATTGATTCAAGAAAGAGAAAAAAGGAAACCACGGCCTTGAGTTTGCAAGACCTGAGCAGGTCTTGTTCCAGGCAGGACCTTTCTGAAAATCAGTCCTTTGCAAGAAGCAATTTGACAATCTGTAAGAACAACCCAAGGGTGTCTGACTATCCCTGGCATCTTGGAAAATTCTGTACCTACGGCAAGAGTCGGGAGAGGTTGGGAGATGAATATACAATCCTCGATGTACAGAAGCCCGGCTGCGCCACATGTGTGGCGTGGTTCTCTGCCATCGCCCTACCCCAAGAACAGGTGACCTCTGAGGCCATTTGAGGCCTGTCCTTCAATCTGGGAGGCGGTCATCCCAAGGCAAGGGAGGAGCTGCCTGGGAAAGTGGCCAGGCAGTGAGGGCCAGTATGGCAGCCACGGCCAAAGCAGGAAAAGGCGTAGGGACTCATCGTGCAAGAACCGGTTGCTGAGACCAGTCCATTGAACATTGCAAGCAGACTGGGAACAGCACCCAGCCCTGTGTTTCGCCGTACCTCTGCGCACATGTGTGGCTTGTGCACCCTGTCAAGGGTGTGAGTGACAGGGTGTGGTGGCCTTACCTCTCTTCTGGCAAACCAACCAACCATGTCCTTACATGTTTCATCCCCTCTTTCTCCACGGGTTGGGTTGGGGGAGCTCTCTGGACTTTCCACTGCATCCATTGTGGGTATGTAATTCTGGGCTGAGCCATACATTTTGGGGATCACTCAGATGTTGCATTCGATATGTTGGCTGGATAGCTCCGTGGTTGAGGAGCCAGAGGTTGGGAGTTTGATTTCCCACTGAGCCTCCTGGGATGAACGCTAGCCTGAGTGGCCTTGGGCTAGCTGCTCAGTCCCAGGGCAAACCCCCCCCCCCAACAAGAAGGGAATGGTAAACCACTTCCGAGTGTTCTCCACCTGGGAGTCCCTGAAGAGGGTGGCTATGGTCAGAATGGAACTGACAGCAAGTGATTATTCTTGTGTGTGTGTGTGTGTGTGTGTGTGTTGTGTCATTACAGCTGTGACCAACTCTTCGTGACCCCATGTCCATGGAGTTTTCTTGGCAGGAATCCTGGAGTGGTTTGCCTGTTTCTACTCCAGGCACCTACAGCTGCTGGTATTCCCTGGTGGTCTTCCATCCAAGTACTAGCCAGGGCCGACCCTAATTAGCTTCCGAAATCAGGCCAGATCGGATGTGCTTTTGGGCATCTAGGCAGCTGTATTCTTGATTAGATACTGCCAACTAGGCCAGCTTTTGAGTTCTCCAGAGCATTTCTGCTGGGGGTCAGATAGATGGTACAAAAGTTGGGGCCAGGGTGGGGATGAGGAAAGGAGCCCAGACGTACCCATAGGCGTACCCAGGCCCGTGCATCTGGCCAGATATAATACCCATTGCCCTTTTGTCCGCAGGGAAGCTAGCAGACAGAAAAATGGAGATCGGGTGAACTGGCAATGGGTACCAAGTTAGGGGATTCAGGCTTGTTCTGTAGCCCAAAAATCCGGCTGGGGCCCTGGAAGGTACATATATATAACGCTTCCCTCTTCTTTCCGCCTCTCCTCCCCATCGCCAACCCTCTCCTACCCGTTCCCTGCCCCTTCTTCGCCTGTTCCTCTGCTGGGGCGTTGTGGCTGCGGCGGCGGCACCAGCCCCCTCCGCAACATCGCTGCTTCGCCGTGTCATTTTTGGCTGGGCTCTCCGGTTTCTTTTGGAGTTTGGAAGCGGCGGGGGGGGGGAAGAGAAGGGAAGGGCGGGGTGGGGGGGTGTCAAGGGCGAAGAGAGGGAATTGGAGGGAAGGGAGGCCGGCCGGCCGGCGGCGCCAATCGAGGCCTCGGCGAAAGGGGGAATCCTGCGCTCCGTGCAGCGCGCCGATCCTCTCCTCCCAGGAGAGCGCCCGCCCAGCCACAGGTAAGGAGCCACGGCAGGGACGCGCGGGGACGCGCACAGAGCGCGCCGAGGGCGCGGGGACGCGCGGCTCTGTGCCGATGCTGCGCGGAGGAAGGCGGTCCGGGGTTCGTTTTGTTTTCCCGTCCTCTCTGCGCTGCGCGGATTCTCTCAGCGATCCTCTGGGTACCCCCTCCTTAAAAGATCTCAACAAGGCCGAAGCTTGCACCCCTCCCCCGTCCCCCTTTCAGCCCCAGATTAAACCATCCCCGCTCGCCGCAACAACGACAACGTTTGCCGGCTCCCCCACGTTCCCAGTGCCCGACGGAGGCCGCCTGAAGCGAAGCATGTAAAGTCAAAAAAACGTTTGGATGGGATCCTGGCATTCCAGCGGCCTGAGCTCAAGCGGCCCTAGGGAGCCAAGACGTCTGAGGCTTCCGAGACGACCTGGGCACTTGGGCGGTTGGGGGGGGGAGAGATAGGAAGCCACCCCGCCAGAGACCGAACGAGAGAGAGATTTTTAAAAAGACAGAGATAAACTTTTCTTTTTCTGCTCCACCCGTCCCAATAATGTTATCCAGACAGCTTGGGCAGTGGGACTGGGGGGGGCGGTTCTCCGAAAAATCCTTAATTTTCCCAAAGTTTGGGAAGCAGGAGCAAGTTTAGATGAGCAGAATTTTTTAGGAGAGGCTGGCAAGCAGAAGGCACAGAGGGTGAGAACGTTTCCTGGCTGGTGGCTGACTCTATGGGTGGGGAAACCATGGGGAGGGGGGGGGCAGGCAGCTCCTGGACTCCGCTGTCCTTCTGGAGGACTAGCCCCTTGGGAGGCTGTTTTCCTCCTTCTGATCCCAGAGCAGGAGGGAGGGAGGAAGCTGGGATCCTGAGATCCTAAGCCAGTGCTGACAAACCTGTGGCATGGGTGCCAAAGGTGGCACTCGAGACCTTTCTGTAGGCACCCCGACATCACCCCTTCACAGCCACCTGCATTCAGGTTAAATTGCTGTATTGGCACTTCGAAAAATTAGTGAGCTTTGAATCGCAGTTTGGGCACCCGGTCCCTAAAAAGTTCGCCATCACAGCCCTAAGCCCTTGCTTAAGTTTACCCTCCTGGGCTGCCCTTCATTTCTTTGGAAAAACTCTGCCATAAGGAATCCCACAAGATTTGGAGTGGCTGGGAGCCACCAATGCTGCCAATGAGAACCGTGTCAAAGGTATTTGGAGGCTTGGATGGGACCAGCTGCCCTTTCAGAGAGATTTGGGGTGGTCAAGCTTAATATTTTGAGGCTAAAAAATTAGGCAGACTTTTTGCCAGCTAATCAAACCATGGAACAGATGGTCCCCATGCGTGGTGGGCTGATTTTCACTAAGGGGTTTCAAGTGAAGACTGGATGGGCATCAATCAGGTACACAGCAATAAAAAGTGTGCTGCTTATATAGCACCCCAGATCACTTACAGTGCTCTCTGGGTGGTTTACAATTTAATTATGCAGGCTACACATTCTCCCCTCCCCTGCAGCAAGCTGGGTACTCATTTTGCCAACCTTGGAAGGATAATGGAAAGCTGAGTGAACCTTGAACCAGCTACCTCGGATTGAACCCCAGGTCATCATGAGCACAGTTACGGCTGCAGTACAGCAACATAGCCACTGTGCCACAAGGGTCTTCTACCTTAAGAAGCTTCTGCCAGGATAGCTGGTGATCAGGCATATAGGGAGGTGGACATTCAAAATGTCCAGAGGACATCAGGTTGGAGAAACGGTACTTTGGAACAGTGGACTTTTGATCTTAAAAGCTCCAGCCAGCGGGGGCGGGGTGTGTGATGATTTTCAAATACCTCCAAGTCCCAGACTTCAGGGGGACTCACCATAGGTGAGAAGCCACGGAGAAGATGGTCCTGGAGGCTTCTTTCAACTCTAGTGTCCTTGAACTCCTCAGCCAGCATCGTGAACATGGACCACACCATCTCCCTCTTCTTCTTCCTCCTGACTCTGGCCGAGGACTCTGCTCAGATTGAAGACAACAAGATCCCCAGCCTGTGTGCTGGGCAACCCGGACTCCCAGGGGCCCCTGGTATCCATGGGAACCAAGGCCTACCCGGCAGAGATGGGCGCGACGGTCGAGATGGAGCCACAGGGATGCCAGGGGAAAAGGGTGACATGGGCCATACAGGTAAGAAGGCCAACAGGTGTGGGCTTTGTTGAGGGGGGCCAGCTTTCATTTGTGGTAGCAAAAACATTTTTTAAAACCCACCTCAATCTCTTTCTTGTCCCCCCACCACCACTTTGTATACCAAAGATCTGTGTAGCAAGCTTCTTGGGGTTTAAGTTTCAGGATGCCGCAGGACAGCTGATATAGTGGGTCACAATTCCCGAAAACTCATGCCATGTAAACGTGACAGTCCTTAAGGTGCCCCAAGAATGTTTGTAATCTATTTGTATAAAACATTCCGGAATTATGCCATTGTTCATTAGTTTCACTTATCTACTGCCTGAAAATAATAAATACCCCCCCCCCCCCAGAAATATGTATTTCCAAGATGTACTATCATAATTAGCCACTAGGGAGAACCACAGTCTATGCTATAGGGTATCTTCACTTTCTGGCATCCACAGGAACCAATTCCTCATGGATGCCATGGTCCGGTATTTGAACAGACACTCACACATTGTGATTTCAGCAATCTGTGATTTTTGATTTGAGCTAGGGGGTTTTACATAGCTTGTTAGCTGTCCTGAGAAAGGGGTGGGAGACAAACCGAATGGCTGTGTGAATGAATGAATGAAGTGCTACCCACAGGGCTATTAGTAGCAGCCACAAGCACAAAAAGAGTGATGCAGAACAATCCTTTTCCTTCCCCTTAAAGGACCACCTGGCCCACGGGGAGAACAAGGCAGCGCTGGCACAAACGGCTCCCCGGGAGAGAAGGGGGCACCAGGGGAATGTGCCGTGGCTCCCCGATCCGCCTTCAGCGCCAAGCGCTCGGAGTCCCGCAGCCCTCCCCTGCCTGACCAGCCCATCGTCTTTGACGTCATACTAATCAACGAGCAGGGCCACTACGACGGCAACACGGGGAAGTTCCTGTGCGAAATCCCCGGGGTTTACTACTTTGCCGTCCATGCTACCGTCTACCGGATGAGCCTCCAGTTCGACATTATGAAGAATGGGAAGTCGGTGGCTTCTTTCTTCCAGTTTTACGGGAACTGGCCCAAGCCAACCTCCTTGTCAGGAGGCGCCTTGGTGCACCTAGAACCGGAAGACGAAGTTTGGGTCCAGGTGGCGGTTGGAGATTACACCGGCTTCTACTCCAGCGTGAAGACCGACAGCACCTTCACTGGATTTCTGGTTTACTCCTATTGGCAAAACTCTCCCGTCTTTGCATGAAGGGCAGAAGGCCAGCCCTGCCAAGGCCTCATAACGCGCGGAGAAAACGTCTGGGTTTTCACCCTTGGCTCTGCCAAGAGAAATGGGTTTCCCTCACCCAAGGGGCATTGGGCTCCTTTAGCCAACCTATATATCAAAGGTGGGAGGGTCTTTCCAGGATTCCCGGCATGGAAGGGGCTTTGTTTTGTGTGTTACTCACCACGATGCCCTCATAAACTGAGTGCATTCTTTGAGGAAAGCAAACGAGCAAGGTAGGCTGATTATATACTACCCCATAGCGCTTAAAGCACCCTCTGGGTAGATCATAATGTAAGTATGAAGGCTATACATATTCCTCCTCCACCACTACCCACTGCATCAACCTTGGGAGGATGGAAGGCTGAATGAACCTTGAACTGGTGATCTGGGGTTGAACCCTGCTCATGAGCCAAGTTTTGGCTGCAGTCCTGCAGGTTAACTGGGCCACCCATTCTTTCATTCTCTTGGGGCTCTAGGAAAGGTCTTATCCTGAGCCC
The DNA here is from genome assembly GCA_023846285.1 of Phrynocephalus versicolor. Taxonomy (NCBI): domain Eukaryota; kingdom Metazoa; phylum Chordata; class Lepidosauria; order Squamata; family Agamidae; genus Phrynocephalus; species Phrynocephalus versicolor. Next base: position 847,378 of record JAHTLZ010000327.1, on the reverse strand, counting down.
TGCCCTTGGTCTATCTAGGCCAATGGTGCCAACTCTGACTGGCAGCCAAAGCTGTCCAGGGGCTTCAGATGGACTCTCCCTGGTACTCCCAGGTGGTTTTGCATTCCAAGAGATAACCGGACCAGGGCCTGCTTCTGGAAGCAGACAAGACCAGTTGTGTTCAGGCGGTGTCCTTAGAAGCTGCTCAAATGGCACCATTCCCGCTGTTCCTCCAACACCCAAAAGATGATACGGGTGGGTCTGTTCCTACCTTATCCTCTAAATGGGGTGTCTCATGTACAGAAGCCACACAGTACCTGTGGAGGCCATTGGTTTTTAACAACGGGACCTGTCAACTGTGCACCTACTGTGCCTTTATAACAGCTATAAAAACAAACATAGCAAACACATTTCATTCCGTTTCATTCATCCCCCAAAAGAACTAAAGCATCTGTCAAGCTTAGTCCATTCTTTGTTGCTTTTCTTATTCGCTCCAAATATGTTCCCCAAATCTGGAGTTTTGAAGAGTTACTTTTTTGACTGAGCTCCCCCACACCTTCCGATGGCCATGCCACCCTGGGGATTCTGGGAACTGTAGTCCAAGAAGTAATTTTTCCAAGCTCTGAAAATTATTCACAAACGCAGGTCTTCCCCAAAAATTAAAAACAATGTGAACTCGGGTGAATTATCCACTAGGGGGTGCCCTGACCCAAAAGATTTAAACATTTCAGGCCACCCAAACATTAAATAATATTTCTTGTTTATAAGTTAACTCGTTTCATCAATGGCACTTTTTCTTACACAAAGATGTAACTCCACTTGATGATTCTTACTGTGTTCAAGTGGGTATGTATAGATATATATTCATTGCCTCCATCTTCTTTCATTGTTTGTCTGGTTTTAAAAAATTCTTCAATGTAATTAAAGCAGTTTGTTTATTTGTAGATGAGGAAAAATATAAACCAACATAACCACCCTTTGGAAAAAGTGTCAAGATTTTATTTTTATTTTTTCCTGGCTAATATCAGATTTAGATTACTCCTGTGTCTCTTTGCTTAAGCTGCATGCACCACTGTCCTTTTAGTGATGCCCTAGTAAGTTGGCAATTTTTGTCTCTCCGTGGATTTAAGAAGTAAGGGAGGAAGCTTCAGCTGATAATACTGTTGGATGCCAGAAAACATATGGAACTCTTGATTTTACAAACCCTCTGTCTCTGAACTGACTGGTCAGTTGATATGGTTCAACTGATCCATAAAATCTTAGGGCCTGTTCAAACTGTAAATTTTGGTGCAATCCAGCTGGTTCTTAAAAGATCCTTGTCTTCAGTGACATCTATTTAAATTTTTGATACCCAAAGAGGTAAAGGCTGAACAAAGAGCTATTTTGCATCTCAATGACTCATCCCCAAAAGATTGCATGCCCTAGCCCTGTGTTGGAAAGATACAGGACAGCTCTTAAAGGGGAAAAGGTTGATCGTTTTAAGCAGAAACATAGACGGTTACTTCACGTCCTTCCTCGTCCCGAGATTACGTTTGTTTTGTGATAATGTTGTTTGTGGTCATATGGTCTTGTCCCGGTTCTGTCCCTGTTTCCGTTTACCCACGGGCGTGATTTATGGTATTGTGATGACTGTTACTTCACGTCCTTGTTTCGTGACAACATCTGTACTTCCCTGCCTTCATTCCCCCCCCTTTTTTTTTGGTCCGACCTTCCGTTTTTCGATATTTTGATTCTCCGTAACTTTGCCTTTCATGTGTTAAGCAGCAAAGTTCAAGGTTTTATGCCTTCTTCCCTCTCCTGATGCATTGTTTACGCCATTCGGATTGTACTGGAGAATGCAGCTTCGCACTCCTGCCACTAGATGGAGAATGCACACATTGCTTGACCAGCCTTACTTCATGGGCACTTGTCTCGAAACAGGAACCAAGAGAATTCCCGAGGTCAGGGAGAGGTATGGCTCATTATCACTCTTAAATCCCAGTTCAGGGGGAGTGGTCGGGATGAACTTCTGCCGTCACGTAATGGATGTGCAGTAACATTTTTTCATACCGCTCCCAAGCGGGACAGTGAACCGCGATGAGAGGGACGTGAAGTAACCATCATAAGTGGATGAAAGCGTTTTCTCCCTGCGCAAAACAGGGCTGTCTGGAAACTATATATCATAACTATATGCCGCTGCGGACAGGCTCTTAATTTCAGGACATCCGCTTTCCCTTTTGCTGAATGGCCCATGTCCAGGGAATTAGCTCTCCTGGCAAATAAAATCTTGTGAGAATTTTTGGGATGGAATTCATTGCTCTGAATCCCCACCACACACTGAGCACCATGGGGTGGGGTGAGGGGTTAAGCTAGCCAAAGGGGAGGCTAGGAGTTAGGACTCCAAGAAAAGTAACTTAAATTCAGAATATGGTGGTGCCATTTATTAGAAACTTTTAAAAAGTCTCATAACACCCTTTAGCTGAAGCTTGCCTTGAACTGCTTAGCAGTCAACAAACTAGCAATGCAGTCTGGCTTTTTCTATTATTCCTTTTCCAAAAATATGAAAGGAAGACAAGCCAGTGTGTCTTAACATTTCAATTTTTCCTTTCCTTGAAGATGCTGAAGAACACATGCATGGTCTATGTCCCCATTTTCATCTTCCTAACAGACTCGCCAGGTAGGTTTAGATGAGTGGTTCTCAACCTGTGGGTCCCCCGATGTTCCTGGACTGCAACTCCCAGAAGCCTCCACTACTCACTGTCCTGGGAGGGATTTCTGGCAGTTGCAGTTCAGGAGTATCTGGGGACCCACAGGTCGAGAACCACTAGTTTAGATTCTGAGAGAGAGGAACGGGCCCAGGGTGATCCAGCCAGGCTTAAAGGCAACGGAGGATCTGAACCCAGACCTCCCCAGCTTCAGCCCACTAACAGCAGCAGCACCAGGCTGGTTCTCTTTGTTTTTCTCCTTGATTGGGGGGGGGGAAGGGACGATAAATGTGCACAGCAGGGTTTGTGGGTCCTCCCAAACATCTCCCCTCGGCCGTGCCAACTGGTGCCTGGCCACACAAAAGGGACCCATGGGGAGGTCACATTGGTTTGGCCTTCGGGGGCCATTTCTCCCTCTGCGCTCTCCACTTCTCTAGTGTGAGAACAGCCGCTCAGCTTGCAGGGTTGAGCAGAAAGGTCTTTTATTTTTAGCAAGGGAAGGAAGCGCACTGTATTCCCCCCCTTCCTCCCCAAATAGGCCTCTGAGCCTTCCCCCCCCCCAAGGGCCAGTTTTGGAAGACGACCAACGGCAGGAGGAAGTGCCTCACAGCTGAGCTCCCAAATCCTTGGAAATTCAGGGCATCTCACGTGGAGGCTCTGAGGATGCCGAGAATGAAGAGAACTTTGGTATCCGCTATTGAGGGCCATTGCACCAAACGAGATTTTGGAAATACTGCACCCAGAATCTGGCTGGGTGACTCTGCACATTGTGGTACCAAAAAAGCCACATTTCCAGCCTCTTGTCCAAACAGGTACACATTAGGCTCTTCACCACACGTTTTTATTTATATAATTAATCAATCAATCACTACCATCTGGTTTTATTCTTTAAAGTCAATTTCAACCACCTTGTGGCTCCTTCTTTAAAGCACTTGTAAGCTTGGCTGAGAACTTAAAGACAGATTTGAGGTGGAAGAGGTGGGAGAGGAATGCAGATGATCTGACCAGCACTAGAGAGACTGAAGTTGAAGCCACGTCATGGTGCGGTTTCAAACCCAACCCAGAGGCCATCTCTGTCACAAAGGGAGTGACCTCCAGGCATAGCTGGGGTCAGCTCTGACGGCAGTCGTCAGCTGCAAAGGACTCTTGGTTCCCGGACAACAAAAGCCCCAGGCAGCGTCCACAGCATCACAACAAAGCCATGTTCTGTCCCTGCGCCCTGTGCATTTTGGCACTGGGGGGTCGGGAGCTGAGCGCCATCCACGCCAGCAAAAAGCCTCCCTGGTTCCCATCCTGCGGGAAGGCTGCAGGGTGCTGAGAGCAAGGGAGGTGGGTGAGATTCAGTTTCACTAAGTTTTGTTCATTTGGGCAAGAACATTAAGGCTTGCTGGAATGAATCTTGATCTTAGATCATTTTAAATTCTGAATTTCATGGCTTCACAGAGGCTCCCTGTTTCTTTACAGAGCCAGCTGACGGTTTTGGGGGCTTCTGGAAATGACCACTCTGGAATCTGTCCAGAAACGGTCCTTCTTTAATACGATGCCTTCCAGAACACCCTAACCAGTGACAAATTCTGGGAATGATAATTTTAAAAAGGAATTTTTCTAAGCTCTGCATCTGAGGATGCACGTTAGCTCAGGAAAATCCATCAGCTGTACATGAAGAAAATCACCCTCCATTCTTGTGGTATCCACAACTTTGGCACTGCCGCGTTCCCAGTTAAACAATTTTTATCCATGGATTAGTTACACTAAATCTGCCCTCAAGGAGCCTCAAGGCAGTACCTACCTCATTCCTCCCCATTTCTAACTCTAAATTGACTCTCTGAGGTAGTTCAGTAGACCATCTAAATTTTTATTCCTCATCCTGGCGAGCACTGATGCTCTGAGATCTTTCATAGGACTGTATAGAGACATGTTTAAGACTAACTGGATTAGAGCTGAGTGATCTGTTAAGGTCTGGGAACCACAAAACACCATCCTTGGAGGGTCACTACCTCTCCCCAGAGCCCGGCCAATTCCAATACCCACTCAAAAGACAATCGCTCAGCACCTGCCTTGGAACCCCTGTGCCCTGGAGATGCCGTCCATAAAGTGTGTGTGTGTCGTGTCATTACAGTCGTGACCAACTCTTCGTGACTCCATGTCCATGAAGTTTTCTTGGCAGGAATACTGGAGGGGCCTGCCAGTTCCTACTCCAGGTGCCTACAGCACCTGGTATTCCCTGGTGGTCTCCCATCCAAGTACTAGCCAGGGCCAACCCTGCTTAGCTTCTGAAATCAGGCAAGATCGGATGCGCTTAGGGCATCTAAGCCGTCAATAAAGTAAGGGCCTCCAAAGGAACACAGCCAGTCTCTTGACTCACCATTGCTAGTTGCCATAGCCAGACCGGCATATACCCATTGGACAGTGTCCATTGCAACCAATGGCGGCAATGAATTTCAGAGAGCAATGGAGATCTCAAGAAAACGTATCCCCTTTTCCATCTGCTCCTGATCTCCTTGGTTATCCATTTCATCCGAGCACCAGGGAACAGCCGTGCACATACATGAACACAGAGAGAGGACATTGTACCTTCCTGTGCTTTGCAATAACGGTTTGAGTACAAGCCGATATCTCCTTTGAGAAAACCCAGGGGTGGGTGTGTGCATTAGAAACACACACAAACACACACACGTATCGGAGCCAGGATGAACATCTTCAACCTGTCTCTGGGGTACATGAGCTTCTTTCCTGGAAGGCGGAAAGACTATTGCTGATGGCTCCTTGTGGTGCAGATATGTTTTCCTAAGCGAAGATGTTTCCAGAGTGCGTAAGTGAACCCACAGATCAATACCTAGGGGAGTGCAGGCCTTGGAGAGGAAGAAGGCTCACCAAGGCCAAGCCTTGCTGGGGGTGGGGGCTGGGGGGGACGGGATTTTCGCTTCAAGTGACAGTTGACCTCTAAGCATCTGTGGCCAGATACTGTGCCTCCGTAGATGAAGGAGCTCCTGCTTGCCGTCACGGCAAACTGGCTGGCACAGAGATCTGGCTTAGGGCGCTTTTACACGACCCCTAAAATCCACTGGCAACTTAAATTTGGACCAGAGATCTTGGGGGTTCGTCGCTCTTCCTGTGTTCCCACCCCCTCCGCACTTCCTTGCTCCTGTATGCGTGAGGGGAGGGAGAAAAAAAGGGAGAAAAAACGCAGGCTCACCTCCATCTGCTGGTGGAAGCCACCCCAAGCCCCCCGTCGTCGTCATGATTCCTATCTCTTAAAGGGGCAGCGGGGACAAAAAAAAACAAACACAAGGCGAGGAGAGCCCAGCACACACTACTTTACATCCGCATCAGAAATTTTTCAGCTCTGGAGACCAGGTACTTGAAAAGTGCGCTGGGACACGCTTAGGTGGGCGTGGTCACACTTAATTTTTTGTAAGCTCCGGAGCTGGTGGGGAAACAATTTTAAGCTACGGATCTGGGAGCCATTCGCCACGGATTTTAGGGGTCGTGTGAAAAGGCACATAAAAAACTCTTTCCACAACTTTGGGGCTAGCTGCATCTCTAGGAGCCAGAAGTCAACTCTCCTAGGGGGCTCGGACAAACTTAGGAAAGTCACTTTTTTGGGTTTGTGGTGGGCAAAATCTGGCCCTGGTGCTAGGAGTGGTGATGGGTTTTTGGGAACAGGAATCCGCAACCAAGAAACCCCTGGAGTGACTCTAGTCAAGCTGCCAAACACCTTCTCCTCTTCTTGGCAACAATTTCATAGAAGCAAACAAATTTTTAAAAATGTAAATAAACCTCATTCAAACAAAACTACAGCCTCAACCCATTAAATAACAAACAATCTGCTGCCTTGTGGGGCTTCTTCACTCTGCTTAATGGTTTTGCTGGCCTTGTTTCCATGCTTAAGAGTTTCCCAAACTAGCATTTTCACAAAAGAAAAGGAAGTATATAACCAGAAAGAAAGACAACAATTTAGTAAAGAAGACTGTCCTTCTTTAGAGAAGTTTCTTGACCCTACGGTGTTCCCATCTTGCTGACATTTCCTCCGTTACGAGTTTTAAAATAAGGTGTTTATTCTGAACTAGCGTTTGTTTTAATACAAGCTCCTTTGATTTACTTTGCTGGCCTCTTGGCTATCTTTAGACTTGGTTATTTTATTCTCTGTTAACTCCTTGTAACTTTTAAGTAAACCAAAGAGAAGGGGAGAAAAGTTAAAACAGAACCAGGGAGAGGCATATACACACTAATAAATCATCAACACCATCGTTGCTTTCACTTCCTCTGCTACAGAAGGTTCTACATAATGTTGTACTGCACCCAAACCCATCCTCCAGGTTTTTCATCCCAGGAGCTCTTCCATTCACTCAATTTCTTTTCCCACTTATTTTATGTCAAATGATCAGCTGTAACAATCTGCACTTTTCACTGATGACTGTGCCCGGTGATGGACATGCAAGGAAGCCGGGATGCTTCCCCTGAGTGGGTGCTCATCGCAGGAGGCGGGGCTTGGAAGCGCCGGACACCTGTTTTGACAAAGTACGAACCATCACTAATCGTCGAACCAGTGGCTTGTGCCCATCTCCAGCTATAGATCAAAATAAACAAACGGGCAGACGAACAAACAAATAAAAAAGGCAGAAAAACAGTGAAACGTTCAAGACGTATAATTTAATGTGCGCTTTCATGGACAAATCCTGCTGCGTGCTGCTTCTTTGAGGATCATGGTGCCTCCCTGCCTTAATCCTCGCGGCTCAGCTGTGTTGTGTCTGGCTGCGGAGGTACTGCAGCCTCATTAGATTATTCCCTTGCTTGGGGCTCTGAGCTGTGATGCGGGAGATGGCTGACACCCCCTTAATTATAGATGAGAAGGGGGAGAAGAGACCCCCAACCCACCAGAGACAGGCTTTGTATCAATCATTGGATGGGTGAGGAGAATTTGAAAGTCGGAGAAGTCCATCCTCATTAAAATTGCCGCCTGATCTTACCCCCCACGGCTCGGATCTGGCCAGACAAAGGCAGTGAAGGGGGAGAGATAAAAGAAGGGGACTTTAGAGGCATAAATCAGAGCCTGGTGTTAGCTTACATCAAAGGGAACTCTTGCCATAATGAAGGAGGCTGTGATCAAGCGCAAGAGAGACCCTCAAAGCCAATGCTGGCATCCTCTTCGTTGCAGTACATCATGGCTGCCCGGAGGCCTGACAAGAGTTTGGTCACTTGCATCCTCCTGGATCCTCAACCGGACCTGTTTCCTCAGAAGCAAGAGGTTTTGGATCCAAGAAGATTAATTCCAAATTAAATAAACCTTACGTCAGCATGTGGAGAATTGGGAAAACTTGGTATTGAGTACAGCTGTCCCCCTCCTTTTATTTTCCTGAGCAAACTGAGAATGTAAGACTAATTAATGTCTTGTAAGTAGGGGGGGCAACCCCCCCAAAAAAAATTCAGCCCCCTCCAGGTTTGGATCCAGGCCAGGCACTTGACAGCTGCCCCAGGTGTTTCCAATGCCGCCCCCCCCACCTGTGATCCCTGTCTCCCATTAATTGTGTCCCTCTGGTCTTCCTCTCCTCTTGTTTTTCTCTCCGGGCCTTTTTTCTGTGCACACAAACAACAGTGCTGCCCATTTTGTTCCTTTTCAAGCTTTCCAAGGACTGCTGGCTTCCCTGTGACCTCGGGGGAGGGGGGAACAAACCTCAGGCCAAGGAAAGCTGGAGGAGGAGAATGTTTGGCTTTGTTTGTACCAGGTTACTTGCCACCCACCTTCATCCTTTCTCATGTTTTGAAAGCTATTGTTACTCCAGCCAGTTCCAGAGTCCATCTCAAATCATAGAATCACAGAGTTGGATGAGACCTCAAGGGCCATCTAGTCCAACCCCCTGCCATGCAGGAACCCCATCACAGTGCTCCTGACAGATGGCCATCCAGCCTTTGCTTAAAAACCTCCAAGGAAGGAGACTCCACCACCCTCCTTGGTGGCAGCATATTCCACTGCCGAACAGCTCTAACCATCAGGAAGTTCTTCCTAATGTTCAAATGGAATCTCTTTTCCTGCAGTTTGAAACCATTGCCCCGTGCCCTCATCTCTGAAGCCATGGGGGGGGGGGACCAGTGCCCTCTTCAATATGACATCCTTTCAAATATTTAAACATAGCTATCATATCCCCTCTCAGCCTTCTTTTTGAAAGGCTAAACATTCCCAGTTCCTCGTAAGACATTTCTTTGAGACCTTCAACCATCCTGGTTGCCCTCCTCTGTACCCACTCGAGGTTGTCAACATCCTTTTTAAAATTGAGGTGCACAGAACTGGACACAGTACTCCAGGTGGGGTCTGACAAGAGCAGAATAGAGTGGTACTATCACTTCCCCTGATCTAGACACTATGGTTCTGTTGATGCAACCAAGAATCACATTGGCTTTCTTGGCCACCATGTCACACTGCTGACTCATGTTCAATTTGTGGTCCACCCAGACTCCCAGAACCCTTTCACAGGTACTGTTTTCCAGCAAGGTGCCTCCCATCCTATATCTGTATCCCCATTCAGATCACATGACTTCTCAAGATTAAATAATTCCTACCACAACACAACTGAGGCAAACTGATTGCCCATTTCTAAAGAGGGTCTCCCTCTCATCGATGCTTGCTTTCTGAGTCTTGCTTTGTGCACAATTTTCACAGCCCTCCCCTGTGAGCCCGAGGTCACTTTAGGCCTGAAATCAACGTTTGACACCAGGATCACAGCATTTGGGGGAAGTGAGTAGTACTAAAAGAGCAAATGGATTTTGACTCAGGGTATAAAAAATATCTGTAAAAGTGAACAGCTTTCGCAGGAACTAGCCTAGAAGGAGGAGACCTAAGTATGCCAGTGAGATGAAAGAAGAGCCCCGTAGTGTTGCTGTCTCCTATTGTGGAGGTATCCTCTCTCTGTTGGATTTTACAATCCAGATCTGATGTGAAGACTTTTCCCTTCTCTGGCCTTGTTGACACAGAAGGTCCCTTTACTTTATCTTATGTCACACAGAGGATTAAAGAAAAGAATTTAAGGTCAGGAGCCGTGACTTCAGGCAGGTCTAAGGATGGTGGAAGCTGGCCTTGGAGGCTCCGGCTAAAGGTCCCTTGAGTTCAGCATCCTGTTTTCATCACGAGATGCCTCTCAGACACTCAATAGCCAGCCAGGATTTTTCCCTGTGTGTCCATGTGTCCTCTGGCAGGTGGCGTTCAGAGGTTTCCTGGTTCGTGGGGATTGCGTTCATCCACATTGTCAAAGTACTGTGGACGGGAGGCCTGACCAACCCTTTCAGAAAACCTTCCAAGGAATGGCCATGGTCACTTAGTGGTCATTTGATGTGGAAAAGACCAGGCATTGGACATTTTTGCAAACTGTGGAAATCTCTTTACCTTTCTTGTTGCATGTGGAAAACAGTGCAGAAAAGTGATGGCGTTCGTTGCTCTTTTGGTCCTGCGCTTTGCATGAATGCTGTGCAAAAAAAAAATGAATGGATGGATGGATGGATGGATGGATGGATGGATATGAATTAACCTGGGTCTGGGAAGTTCGCATCAGAGAGCTACAAGGGTCACCTTCCTACTTTCCAAGACTGTGTTACACAGGCTGTCTACCATTTTCCACCCACCTCTGAGGCACTCAAGTCCAGCAGGTTCAGAAGATAATCCACCAAAGGTTACATGGTGGTCCAGATGTTGGGCCACCATGCAGAGCTTGTGGAAGTTCCTCTTTTGTAAACCACAAGTCCCAAAATCCTTTGCCAGCAGTGTCCCTGGTTGAAGAATCTGAGAACCTGAGGTCCAAAAAGAATCCTTTTTAGCTCTGCAGATGAGTTTGTTCTCTCTCTCTCTCTCTCTCTCTCTGTGTCTTTCTCTGATGGCCAAGCAAAGATTAAAAAATCAGGTTTCTGCAAGTCGGATGCCCAGAAAAGTCATGTGTTGTGCTTTCTCTGTGCAGAACACACAATGCATCACAAGTGTGAACAAGTGAGCCCCTGTGGAGTATTGTGGGCACTGGGAACCACATCTGTGTCATCTCTGTCATCACCCCCGAACTGCTCGACTGGTGAATCACAGGCACCAGCATACAGAAGGTCATTTTTATCCACAACCAGTGTATACGTTCATCCTTTCTCCCCTTCCCCCACATCAGAACAGCCAGGTTAATTCCTTTCATTTGTTGTCAAAGCTGCAGAGGCAGATTCATGGGGGCCAAGGAGCCCAGCTCAACCCTCAGCTGCAAAGGGGTGGGTGGGTAGAGATCATACTCCCTCCGGGCAAAGAAGCAAGTACAATAGGAGGGAGGGCCTCTTAAACTAACACAAGAGACTATTCTTGAGTCAGGCTGGATGTTAAGAATATAGTAGTACAGTATAAGTAGAAGAGCGGTCTGGATTGCTGAGTGGTTTGGGTCTCAGGCTGGCTCTACTCTCTGTGCCTCTTGGGAGCAGAACCCGGAAGATGTGAATGGGAAACCACCTCTGGTCATTACCCAGGAACCCCTGTATAAAGCACTGTCATAAGTCACAATTGACTTGACGGCACATGACAAAGAGGAGGAGGAGGAGGAGGAAGGGAGAAAAGCACAGCCTTTAGCCTCCTATGTCCAGACACTCGGAACTGCAGATCTGATCACCACTCATCCTTGTGCCAGGAATGAGCAGCCCCTTCTCCATATGGGCGCTTTTACACGACCTCTAAAATCCGCTGGCAACTTAAATTCGGACCAGGGATTGTGAGGTTTTGTTCCCTTCCTGTGTTCCCACCCTTCCACACACCATTGCTCCTGTCTGCGGTGAGGGGAGGGAGAAAAAAAATGCAGGCTCACCTCTGCCTGCTGTTGGAGCAGCCCCTACGGATTCCAGGCTGTTAAAGGGGCGGCAGGGAAAAAAAACAAACAGAAGGCGAGGCGAACCAGCATCCAGAGCTTTACAATCCACATTGGAAATTTTTTTACCTCCGGAGACCAGGTACTTTTAAAATGCACTGGGGTGTGCTTAGGTGGTCGTGGTCGTACTTTTTTTTTAAGTCCACAGCTGGTGGGGAAACAATTTTAAGCTCCACATCTGGGAGCCCTATGCCTCGGATTTTAGGGGTCGTGTAAAAGCAGCCGTAGTCATGCTCAAGGTCTAGATGGCAAAGTTTTACCAGGAAAATCATAATCATATTCCATGTATTGATAAAGACGGGGGGGGATCTTATATGCTTTGAGGAGTCCCTCATTATCTCTTCCATGTACCTCTTCCGTAAAGGCGAAAGATTTCCAAATGTTGTATCAATTTAGCAATATATGGTTGGGTGGTTTATTTTTCCTGCACTGCTATTACCGGCCACAGTCTACTGTAGAATACCCTGCAGTAATTGATACCCTCTGATTATCCTGTCACCCTTTAGTTGCAGTCTGTTAGTGTTTCGATAATGTATCTTAATTTGTATTTTTGGGCTTTGTTCTCTATATTTTAGTTATTGTTTCATTTATAACTTGTTTATTTCTATTATTGTAAACTGCCCAGAGTAGCCTTTGGGCTAGATTGTGTGGTGTATAAATCGAGTAGACAGACAGACAGACAGAGACAGATGGATAGACAGATAGCATCAACACCAAATAGTCTTGCAGTAACAATGAAAAGTTCTAGGTAAGTCCTGGTGGGGTCATTCTTGTAACAGTGACAAGGAGACTAAAAAAATGCAGCTCACCCATCCCATTCCCTCACCCCCAGCAAAGCCTTAAATAGATGAAATTGTTAAGTCAATTCCACTTGGAATACTCGAGCCTTCATCAAATCAGATTCAAGTGCATGGATTTGAGTCTCTCATGTTACAGATCTCTGTTCCCACCAGTACAGCAAATCTGGACAAGAGAATTCCTTTGGGACTAGAACTGGGGCTTTATAAACTTCTGGAATACTTTATAAATAGGGTGTGGGTGGAGTGGGTAGGAAGAACAAAGAATTTGTCTTGAAAAACAACAACACTCAACTCAAAGCAGCAGGAGGGGGGTTTATATGTCTCAAAACAGTGCTCCTAACTGGATGAGAAAGAGGAATATATTTTGAAGTTGGACCCAGTGGAGTGAGATAGTTTGGCAAGTTGAGAAGAGGGAGAGATATCCACCCAAATGTCCCTTACACCTGGACCACACAGGCCTAGTAAGTTTAAATTATATAGAACATCTTGCTGGATGGACCAAACAACCACTATGAAATACTGCACACATAAGGGAAACCACACAATTCTGTCGTTTTCTAGCCATCTTAGCACAGGACAACACAGAACTGTGCATGGAATGGACATTCGTTAGGACCAGCCACAGGTTACATGATGGCCACCTGATACGTTTCATGGCTGCAACAGGATTTTGGCTTTTGATTATTATCTCAGTGAGTGACTCTCATCCAAAACTTTGTAGTGTACTGGGTGATTTGTGAAGCTTGGAAATAATGGACATAATTACCCATTTAATTGCTGCTTAATTAATTGTCAATTACAGGCTGCCCTTTTTGTTGGCAAAGGCCTAACAAAGACCCGCTTCAAAATCAACTTAATGACATGAGACAAAGCAGTTTGATTGACATAATGTGTAATGTTTTCTATGTGCAAGGACTTGTTTAAAACTCGCTGGCATTTTGCTAGTAAACAGCCCTGATTTTTTTTTTTTTTTTTTTTTTTTGCACAGTCTTGTCTCTGGAAGCCGACAGCTGTTGTTTCGACTTAAATGGCTTTATCTGCTTCTTTTAAATGCTGACCTGACCCTTTGTGTACATTAGCAGGAGCTGAGATAAGTCAACTGCTCAAGGCCCTAGACCTGTCAAAAGGAGATTGTTTTTCAGATAGTCTAACAGGAGATTATAGTGCCTGTCTGAAAAGCCCCAATCAGCCCCAATGCTCCTTCCCAGACGTCCAAGGGCTGGCTGGAGAACAACCACTAGCTCATGTCAAAAATGTTCTCCATCAGTACTCAAGTCATACCTTCTGTACAAGTAATTAACACTTCTCCACATAACTGATTTTTATGAAGAGCCGACTTTGAATCTGACAAGACTGTAAAATTCGGATTCTCGCACTAGTTTCAGGGAAGGCTACTCATGCCACGTCACTGCAGGAAAAAATTCTGGCATAAATCTGCATGCACTACTAGACTCATCTTTAAGCTTTCCTGAGTACTTCTGCTTTTGGGGAGCAGCTTAACTTAGTAGGTTTCCTCCCACAAAACAAGGCTCAAGATTCTTTGTGAATAAACATTAAGCTGTTCTTAGTGGAGTGTACTGGCGTTCCTCAGGAAATTTCCACATGCCTCAGGAAATTTCCACTTTGCTATTATTGCAACAGAATGAGATCATTATACCCCCACTTGACCTTTAAGAAATATGTGCCTATCTCTCCTGAAAGGTGAACAAAATGTCAGTAATATCTGAGACAATTAATCAGAACCATTCCTGGGTGTGTAAATAAAATTAAATCTCTTGAGAAACATTTTGCCCTGGCCAAATTCAAACTCTTAAAAATAAGAAACAAAACTCACTGTACTTAACACTGAACACTTTCTATTTCCACACATCTTATTTAATTTTGCTTCCAAAATTGTAGCATTGTAGCATTTAGGCTTTTGGGTGCTTTATTCTGGCCTTGTATAAAAAATGCAACCTGCTGATACTGCTTGTGGTGGAAAAACAAAACCAACACAAACCAAATCTTTCTGCCCCAGCCTCTGGGCTCCCCTTGTGCTCTATATTGCAGGGACAATACCACCAACCTAATGATCAGGATCGCTCCGCAGCAGTGGTTCTTAAGCCAGGGGCTACAAATATTCTTGGACTATGACTCCCACAAGACCTAGCCAGCACAGCCAGCGCTTGGGGCTTTTGGGAGATTCAGTCCATGAACATCTGAAACCCAAGTCTGAGAACCTCTAGGGCTAGGATGAATGAACTGTAACAACCAGCACTTTTTGTTGGCCACCAAGATCAGGGTAAGATTTATGGCTCAGAGGCTGGTTTTCTCATGCCCCAGCCCAGCACGCTTACCTGTTAGATAGCACTGGCATTCAGCCTTTATGCAAATATCACATTGAACAAAAATATATTTATTAGTAGTGGCAATGGATGAAAAAAGTAGTTGGGGGGGGAGCAAATGATTCCTTACCAAAGCTCACCCCATGACCCCAGTATATTTTTACAACTCTCTACCAACGTTTTCTCAGCTTCCTCTGGAAACTCACCCAGTTTCTCTTTTTGCAGTGGAGAATTCCACAGTGAGTCACTTGACTTCACGTTAGGGCTTTTTGTCTCAAATTCACAAAAGAGAGACACGGCGGCAGTGTCAGAGGGCCACGGTGATCTGGTCTGGCCGGATTCCATTTGCCTTTCAAAAAGGGCTTTCATTTGGAGAAAATGATTGATGCAATTTAACCCACAGCAGCCCCAAGTCAGAATACAAATACGGAATCCATTTTACCAGATGAGAACTAGGGATTAAAAATCTAGGGCTGGAAAATACCAAGGCAGCAGCTCTAGCCTATAGGGACCTTCACGCTGCAGCCAGGATTTTATGCAGAAAATGGCATTCGGGCCATATACAGTATTTAAGTTACTAGCCCTGAGGACTGGGAAGGCGGTAAGAATATTTTGTGCTCAGCTGTGTTTATGGAAGATTCCCAAGAATTTCATTTGACCTTAACACATCATTAGAGAATTGAGACCAGAAAGGTCCCTAAAGCCAAACTCAACAGGAAATTGGGTCTTTTGTCCAAGCACAGGTATTTTCTTGATATGCACAAGTCGGAGCCAATGCATAGCAACCATAACAGGGCCTTCAAGGCGAGATACTTAAAGAGTGGCTTTGTCAGAATTTCTATGGCTCAGTGGGAATTCGAACCGGGTCTCCTGCATCCTAATCCATCACTCTACACTATGCAAACAGGGGAAGCAAAATGAGAACTTGTATGTGCTTTCCAAATCAAAAGGCAAGGCATGAAGTGTTGTGCCGTTGCAACTTTGATCATTTAAACAGAAAAGCATGCAAAAATATTTATGAAAAACAATTTTCTTTTTAATTTTGAAATTATCATTTATACAGTGCAAAGACCACACAAGCAAACAAAGAGCCCCACCAGAGGCATTGGAAGGGCGATTGCAACAGAATCGTGTGAGGGGCTGGAGTGAGTCTTCCTGGATAAGAAAATGCAACAAGACAATCAGAATGGGGCAGTTGGAAGAAGGCACAAATCAGGAGCAAGGGGCCAGATCTAGGAGGATAGCAGGCAGGTGTTTGCTGCAAAACCAAGCACTTCCTTCCCAGTTCTCCCTTCAGTCAGCTGCAGTTAATTCTGTGGGCAAAAAAGCTGCTTAAACAAGCTGGAATATTTTTCAGAGTTCAATGGGGACATACTCTTCTAAGTTAAACTGCTCCCTTCCTCAGATGGTTTCTGTAACTCCTTGGTACAGAACAGAGCAAATAAACCTCTTGTATTTTGCACACTGGGTCTGCACACACCCAAGCTAGACTATAAGGAAGAGATGGCTCTACCAATGCAGACCACAGATACTCAGGTTCCCAACACTGAATGTTCCTTCTCCATTTGAAACACACACACACACACTTGCACAAACTGTGAGTAGAAAGACAATCAAGCGTGGAGCAGGATGGACAACAGCACCTTTCTCCCAAATCACACCCTTCCTATACCTTGGAAAATATATTTTCCTCTCCAGCATGGCCTGTATCAAGCCGGGGCGACAGGACAAGACAAAGATTTAGGCTGGGGGACTCTGCTGCAGAAGCCTTCCCTGCCCTCACTATTCGTCTTCATTGTTGACATGTAGAAAAGTTCATCAAGAATCTTAAAAACACATTATTCAGTTCTCACAGGAGCATGTAAAAGTTCCACAACTCACTTGCATTCAGCCCTGTCTCCCTGTCTGATCCACCAGTTAAGGCACTCATGTTCAGTACTTGTTCAGAATGGTTGTTCAACTGCCCAATTTGCACACAAAACAGCAAATATCCTCTCGAGATAGTATAGTTTGCATCAACTCCAAAGAGCTTGAAAATCGCCCAAATACAATTCAACATGTTTCTGCTGATTTACCTCCAGGGTTTAAAACCTTTGTTTAAAAAACCCTAAACACAAAACACCGTGTTTCCATGTAAACTGGGAGTGAGGGCCACCTCCAGCCTGCATGTCCCACTTGGCCCAGTGTTTGCCAGCTTAGGACTGGACATTCACATTTGTAGACTCTGGGAGAGGGACACCATTGTAACCTCCATCCAGCTCTTTAAATAGTCACCTGTTCAGTAACTGAGAATACTGAGTTCGTTGTTGAGATTTACAAAATCCCACAACTGTCCCATATCTAGACTAGGGGGGAAAACAATGTTTTTCTTTCAGAGGGAAATAAATTCTAGACTGGAAAGTGTTACAAGGTTGGCCAAGAGATTTTGCTGTATCCTTAACTATTCCGCAGAGGTAAACAACAGCAAAATCTAGTTGATGCACATGATGCTCCTTTTACAAGTAAATGTTAATGCTCATCTCAAAGGAAGGAAATATTTCTTCCCCACTTTTGAAGGCCACCAGGGGTAGCATTAGAGCCTTTCTTTTCAAACTCTCCAGAGTTAACAAGCAGCGCACATGTCTAAAATACTTGGCAACTAGGACAGGAAGTACTGCTCGGATGCTCCATTCTTCACTCTCATTTTACAAAGTGAAGTTTAGCCCCCAAAGCCTATCTGGGGTGGGGGGGGCAGGGACTCAGAGATACTCTGATGCCAAGTGAAGGAGCCAAATAAACCACTCTAGCTAACATGCTTTCCTCCCTTCACGGCTACTTTTATACTTGCTAAACCAGAAACAGGATTGCTTGTTGCAGACAACCTGATTGGGATTCAAAGCTGGGATTTTTTTTAGTGAGGTCATCACCCTGCTCAAATCCAACCCAACCTGAGTGAAGAGCTATAAATTGTGTTTTTTTTCTGACGAATGTGTCAGCACACACCCCTAAACTATTTAGTCACCAGTACTGTTGATAGAACACTGTCATTTGTTAGCAGTTAAAATATAAATATATAAATCCTAGCTTCCCCTCACCTTAACCCAGAGCAGGGATGAGTCGTGCAATAAGGCTGGAATGGTAGTTCTGCATCCGACTTGTGAAAGTTAGCTAACCAGAGTTTTAACAGAATCCCGATTTGATTTCAAACCAAAGCACTCTGAAAAGCTTGTGTGCTTTTAGTGTCAAGCTTGTCTGTCTCATGATTTGGTAACTTTACTAATGCACCAAGAAAATCTGGGGAGAAGATCTGTTTCATATATTCTTCCTGGTTGTTTTGTTTTTAACTAAGAGATCAAATACTAACTGATGAGCAAGTGTGTGTGTGTGTGTGTGTGTGTGTGTGTGTGTGTGTGTGTGTGTG
>JAHTLZ010000327.1:801908-825868 GCA_023846285.1 Phrynocephalus versicolor | reverse complement strand
GGGGGGCGCCACTCCTGGCCTTGTCAACCGCCGCCCCCTTCTCGCCCTCGCCTCTCTCGCTGGAAGGGAGGAAAGGCGGCCCCGGCGGGGGAAAGGGACACCCCCGTCCCCGTTATTCAACCGTCCCCGCGGCTTCTACTCGCACCTCGACGCGAAGTTCTCCCCTCCTCTCGAATGGGCGCCGCCATCTTGGGAGGAGGGGCCCGCGCCGCCCCCACCCACCCACCCAATCAGCAACGGGAAACCCGGCGGACGTCAAAACGGCCGGGCTGATGATTGGTTGGCTCGTGTGGGTCGGCCGTTATTTGGAAGAGTAAGCGAGGGGGGTGTTCTTGCTTCCGCCTCGCGATTGGGCAATTTTGAAAAACGCCAGGCGGCGGTTGACGCCAGTTCCCCCTCCCCCCTCCCCCACATATAGATACGAAGGCGTGTCTTCAAGGAGGTGTCGGAGGATAAAAACCCCGCCCCGTTTGAAGCAAACCGGGCTGGGCTCTCCCTCTGGATAGGGCACGTGATCGCTAATGGGGCGGGGCTTGTGTTTAGGATGAGGGAATAACCGTCTCTTCAGAGGGGGAGGGGGAGCGCTTGGGACTTCCCGCCTTTTTCTCCCCTGAGGAAATCGAGGCAGAAAGATTTCCAGGCATTTCAATCGGAGGCGCCATTTTGCCTCAGGGCGAGAGTCCCCACACACACGCACAGTCAAGTTTCAGAATTAAACGCTTTGTGGGATTTAATTGTGCGGGGGAAATGTAGGAAAAAAGCACAGACCACAGTGCTCAGTAATCACACAAAGGAGACATTTCTGAGAAAAGAAACGCCATTTTGCACATGGCAAGAACTCTTGCCCTTTCCTGGCCTTGGGTCCCCAAAGGACCATTTGCCAAAATAAGAATTTGCAGGCAATACTTTCAGGCTTTTGGTTTCTGCAGTACTCTTAGCACACAGGCAGGCAGACTTTCACACCTGCTTTAGTCATTGGAAAAGGATCTTACCTGTTTTTGCAGCAGGACAAAAAAAATGCAGGGAGGCTAGAGTGATCTGAGCCCTAGTTTCCATAACGGACAGTTAAAAGTTAGTGGTAGGCTATGCCTGCATAGTGGAAGTTCAACATAACCTGAGTCCAAGCACATCCCAGTATATTTTAGCATGCACCCTTTCTCTGTGGGACAACGTGATAAGGAGGTGAGCATCCTCAGACTGTAACAAATGCACTTTTGATGCACATAGGAAAGAAGGCAATTAACTATCTTGCGTTTGACTATTAAAAATAACTATTTCCAGATAGTTGCATTGCTCTTTATTTCTCTTGCACGTGCCTCTCAATTTTAGCAGCACAACAACTTTGAGAGCTAGACCAAGCAGACTGAGGATGGCCGGTGCAAGGCCACTGACTATGTGAACCTTATAGCTAGGTTAGGCTTTTCCAAACCCTGGCACCGTGCATGCTTCCAATTCACTACGCACTGCTTTGTTCTTTCTCCTTCTTTGCAAATGGCATCTTTGAGCTCTGGAGGACTGCACTCTGAACCTCAGGAAGATTGCTGATATGTGAAGGCTGTTAAGAAAAGAGACACCCAGCTCCCCTTTCTCACATACTTTAGCCCACTGACATGGCAACAGCAAACAAAGTCTGCTTGGCTGCTGATCTAAAGGTTTATTGGCGTCCCTGGGTGGGCAAGGAAGGAGCTTATCTCCCTGAACTCTCCAGGGGCTGCATCAAATTATTTTAGCCCCG
Organism: Phrynocephalus versicolor; assembly: GCA_023846285.1. Lineage (NCBI taxonomy): Eukaryota > Metazoa > Chordata > Lepidosauria > Squamata > Agamidae > Phrynocephalus > Phrynocephalus versicolor. The sequence continues at coordinate 824,133 of JAHTLZ010000327.1, read as the reverse complement.
TTTTTGGGAGCTGCCCTTCCTAGCAGCTGAAAGGCAAAACTGGGAGTTGTTCAGCCACCTCTTGGCGCCACCAGCCATTTGCTGGAGAGAGGGCAGCTGAACTTCACCTGGCAGATCCTTTTCCAGCTCCGAACGAAGGGTGAGAGACATCCTATTTGTTAGGGTTTTTTATTGGAGGAGGGGGAGTTCAACGCGGAACCTGAGGTGCTGAAGAGGTCAAGGCTTGGAGCCTGGCTGAGAAGAGGTCGAGGCTTGGAGCCTGGAGCGGAACCTGAGAAGAGGTCAAGGCTTGGAGCAGGACCTGAGGCACTGGACTTGGTGAGAATTGGCGCTTTGGAAGCGCGGAACGTCCTGGAATCTGAGTGGTGTGTGTGTGGGGGGGCGAACCTGTTTTGCCCGAGCGAAAGAGCCTGTGAGTTTGGGGGTGGTGGTATTCCCAGACTCTGAGTGTGTCCCCAAGCACTAGGTTGGACCTAGATTGGGGTGGAGGGTTCTGAGGCAGCAGAATCCGTGCGGTTGGGGGCAGGATAAGGACCTTGAATTAGGGGAGGGAATTGACGAATTCCCAGTGTACGATCCTAAGCTAGGGAAAAGCTAGGGCTACGCTGAAAAACTCCCCCCTGGTCAATTTAATTTGTGTTGGGAACCAAGTCATTGCGTTGAATATGGGAAATGAACTCTCCTCCACTGGGGCCACTAAGACCCCCCTTAAATGCGCCCTGGACCATTTTTCTGCCTTGCTTGATCCAGGGACCAAATGCCAGAAAAAGAAATTAGTAAAGCTTTGCAGAGACATTTGGCCCTTATATTATCTTGGCCACGATCTCCCCCGCTGGCCACGGGAGGGGACGATTGGAGAGACCCTCCACCATGTGGAGCGTTACCTGTGGCAAAACTCCCGACTATCAGAGTTGCCATACCTCCATATCTTTTACAATCTAGGAGCTGAGGCCAATATTTGTAAACAGAGTGGCCTCGAGCCCCAGTTCATCCAAAGACTGGGAAAGCTCGCCGCCCTAACACCATTTGCGGCAAGCCCGTCTGCTCCAAAGATCCTCTTTGGGGGAAGCCCTCCCCCAGTAAAACCTTTAGAAGAGGAAGAATTCCCTCCCCCATATGTGCCCCCCCCTGCTGGCCCTTCTCAGCCCCGGGAGGGAAGGAGCCCCAGTAGGGAACCCGCAATCCCCGCCATAGCCCCTTCTCCTGGCCCGGATAGCAGGCCGCCCCAGGCAGAGGGGGGTTCGGCTATGGCATCCTCATCTTCCCCTTCCCCCCGGCCCCCTTCGCCAGCCCCATCCTCAGAAGAAATTAGAAGGTCTGAACGCTCACGGAAGGTGCCTGAGCGTTATGCCTCTGATGACCCAGGAACTTTTACAAATCCTGCTGGGCATTTCCCACTTAGGCAGGTTCCCGGGCCAACCGGATTAGTTTTCGTCCACACGCCGTTCAGCACGGCTGATCTTTTTAATTGGAAACAGGGTCTTCCCCCTTATCGGGAGAGCCCCCAACAATACGTGGACCTTATTGATAGAATAATCTCTACACACCGTCCCAATATCCCTGACCTATTCTCCTTAATGTCAGCCCTGCTTAACGAGGAGGAGCGCCGCCAGGTCATGGGGAAAGCCTATGAAGCTTTCACTGAATGGCGGCGAAATTACATTCAAAACCAGCCCCGGGGAGGGGGGGACAACGGGCCCGAACCTCCTGTCCCGCCCACGGCAGAGGAAGTGCTCTGTTTAAACCCCCCTGCTGCCGCCAACGACCCTAATACTGAGTTTGGGAAGGCAGTGATAGAGGGAGCCCGGCAGGCCATCCGGGAGGGATTGAGGAAAGGGGTCCCTAGGATTGTAAACTATCAGAAAGTTTACAATACAGTCCAGACCCCAGAGGAGACCCCAGCCGAATTTCTAACTCGGCTTAAGGACGCCTACCGTCGGCATACCGACGTGGACCCAGAAGACCCTGGGAATTTAGCTGCCCTTCGAACCACGTTTATTGCCCAAGCCGCCCCCGACATTCGAAGGAAGCTACAGAAACTCCCCACCCCCGCTGCCCAGCCCCTAGAGACCCTAGTACAGACTGCTTTCCAGGTCTTTTATCAAAGACCTGAGCTAGAAGAGGTAAAGGCGGAACAGAAGATGAGGAAGAAAGCTAGTCTGCTGGCGGCTGCCATGCAACCCCAGTGGCAGAACCCCATGCAGCCCCAGTGGCAGAACCCCGTGCAGCCCCAGTGGCAGAACCCCAAACAACCTCATTGGCAGAACTCTCCCTCAGAACAAGGTCCAAGGGACAGGAGCTCCCAACGAGGCCATGGTTGCTGTCTCTTCTGTGGCTCACCCCATCATTGGATCCGGGAATGTCCCCATAAGAGCGGATACGTTAGTTTGCCCCGAAATTTTGTCCCCCGGAATCTTGAAGCCGCCCCACCTCGTCCCCATAACCGGGACCGGCGACCACCTTATGCCCCTCGTCAGCCTGAGCCCCGGAACCCTCCCCCATCGCGCGGCCTTGACCAGGGTCGGGAGGAAGGGATTGTCCCTATTGCACAAGGGGACCGGTACCCTTGTGAGGTTAGGACAGGCCCCCCTCCCCCACCCCGTGCCTTGATGGCTGCAAGAGAGGGAGAGCACGATTGACACCCCTCCAGAGGTGACCCCCTGTTTCGGACCCCCGAGCCTCTGGTGGAGATAGAAGTAGGGGGTCGGAAAACAAAATTCCTGGTCGATACGGGGGCGACCTTTTCTGTCCTCACCAACCCTGAAGACTACCCCTTAATTCAATCCCTTACCACCCCTGTAGTGGGAGTTGGGGGGTCAATTACCCAGGCTCCCATCACCCACCCCCTCCCCATCCTACCCCAAACCAGCCATTCCTTTCTCATCCTCCCCCGGTGCCCGCTCAATCTCCTGGGAAGGGACTTGCTCTGCAAGCTACGGGCCACCATCCATTGTGACCCGAGCGGCATACGAGTCACCTTCCCCTCTTCTCTTTCTCACCTCTGTTACTTGAATTCCCCCTCTCCCCAAAACCCACCACTAGCCTGGGCAGATGTTAATCCTGAGGTTTGGTACACAGGGAAACCGGGATGCGCCAAATTTGCCACCCCCCATCGGGTCCCCCTAAAGCCTGATGCCCTTCCGGTCTCCATTAAGCAGTATCGAATAAAGGTGGAGGCTCGGTTTGGCCTCCTGGACACTATTAACAATTTCCTGGCGGAAGGTCTCCTAATTCCGGTCGCTTCCCCATGGTGCACCCCTATATTTCCAGTCCCAAAGCCAGACAAGAGTTGGAGATTTGTTCAGGACCTCAGAGAAGTTAACTCTAGGACCCAATTACTTCACCCCATGGTTGCCAATCCCCACACCCTTTTGACTACCCTTACCCGTTCTCAGGTCTGGTATACAGTGATAGACCTGAAGGACGCATTCTTCTGCATTCCCCTAGCTCCTGAGTCCCAACCCATTTTCGCATTTGAGTGGGAGGATCCGGTCACCCGAGTTAAATCTCAGCTGACCTGGTCGCGATTAGCCCAAGGGTACTGTAACAGTCCCCGGGTGTTCGCCCAGGCTCTAGCCAGTGACCTCCGGTCTTTTTCAGCCCCTGGGGCCACGATCCTCCAATATGTAGATGACATATTGGCCGTCCATTCGGATCGAGACTCCCTCGAGGCTCAATCCGTTGCTCTTCTAAACCATCTAGCCTCATGCGGGTACAAGGTATCCCAGAAAAAGATACAATGGGTGACACAGGAGGTTACCTATCTGGGATACATCCTTAAGGAAGGAACCCGCCTCATCCATCCCTCCCGTATCAAAGCCCTGAACGACCTTAACCCACCCAAAAATGTAAAGGAACTTCGGTCCTTCCTCGGGGTCTCCGGATTTGGGAGACTCTGGGTTCCAAATTTTTCTGTATTGGCTAAACCCCTCTACCAACTCACCTCTCAGGATATGGCTTGGGAATGGACTGGGGAGCACCAGAATGCATGGAACGCAATCAGGAAAGCACTGGCACAAGCTACCGCTTTAGTGCTACCGGACCAAACACTCCCTTTCGATTTATTCGTCCATGAGCGGGCATCAATCGCCTTGGGGGTCCTTACCCAACCCGTTGGCCCCGAACGTCTTCCTGTCGCCTATCTATCCAAAGCCCTTGAGCCTGCTACCTCAGGGTGGCCAGCTTGCCTCCGGGCTGTAGCTGCAACCGCCCTGCTGGTGACTGAAGCGACAAAAATTACCGCAGGGGCTCCTATTCGAGTTCATTCTCCCCATTCTGTGTCCACTCTCTTAGAACAAAAACTGCCAGCCTGGGCCACCTCTGCCAGGCTGGCCCGGTACGTCTCTCTGTTACTAGATGATGATTCCATTACCCTCCACCGCTCCAATTGCCTGAACCCCGCTACCCTCCTTCCTACCCCCTCCGACCTCCCTCAACACGACTGCCTAGAAACTCTCTCAGTGGTAGTGGGAATCCGCCCCGACCTGTCCTCCGTTCCCTTAGATTCTCCCGACCTTACTTTGTGGACCGATGGGTCCTCTTTCATAAAGGATGGGTCTCGCTACACCGGGTTTGCAGTAGTAGGGGAGGGAGGACCACTTATTATGCAACCCCTTTCCCCCCAAAACTCGGCCCAAGCTGCAGAGTTAGAAGCCCTCATTGCCGCTGCCAAATTGGCTACAGGGCAGCGAGTGAATATCTTTACTGATAGTCGATACTGCTTCCTGGCAGCCCACACCCATGCGGCTCTCTGGAAAGCCCGTGGGTTTGTGGGGGCAGACGGAAAGCCACTTAAAATGGCTCCTCTGCTGGACCGACTCATGTCCGCCCTCCTCCTACCTAAGGAGGTGGCGGTGGTCCACTGTCCAGGGCACCAAACGGATGAGGGCTCTATCTCCCAGGGAAACCGCTTGGCTGACACCTGCGCAAAGCGTGCTGCTGTTTTAAAAAGGGGGGAGACGGAAATGTGTTTAGCCGAACCCCCACACATCCCACATTTCAAGGATTCCCCGCAGACGCAAACACCCCGCATCCCCATATCCCCAGAACAGGAGTGTGCCCCGCTGTACACCCAACTGGATTCATTACAACCGGGGGGAAGGTGGGAGAATGGCTGGTGGGTGATGGGTGGCCGGGTTCAACTTCCCTCAGCAATCCTCCATCATCTAGTCCGACAGTTTCATGGAGGTACCCATTCCTCAGGGAGAACTCTTTTCCGTTGGCTGAACCAAAGATATTTTCATCCCGACCTGCGACCTGTTTGCCACGCCATAGCGACCTCCTGCCTCATTTGCCTGCAGAACAACCCGCGGGGCTCTAAGCCACTACCCCAGGGAGTCCTGAGGCAAGCCCATTACCCGGGAGAGGCCTGGCAGGTTGACTTCACCGAGATGCCCAGGGCTGGGGCCAAACGAAACCTTTTAGTTTTTGTAGATCTGTTCAGTGGGTGGCCCGAGGTGATCCCTTGTAGGACCCAGACTGCCAGAGAAGTAGTACAAGCTCTGGTGGAACACCTGATCCCAACCCATGGTGTCCCCTTAGGTCTGGAATCCGACAATGGGGGCCATTTTGTGTCCCAGGTGGTACAAGGGGTGGCCACCTATTTCCAAATTAAGTGGTCCCTTCATTCGGCTTACAGACCACAAGCCTCCGGAAAAGTTGAGAGGCTCAATCAGACCCTAAAACGGCAATTGGCCAAAATTTGCCAGGAAACGGGACTCAAATGGCCCAAAGCCTTGCCCATCGCCCTCACCCGAATCCGTGCAACCCCCACTGCTCGTCTTGGCTTGTCACCATTTGAGCTCCTATACGGGCGTCCCTTCGTGGCTCTTCCCCCAAAACCAGGTTCAGAGGGTCAGACCCTACCAGCATACTTTAGGGAGTTGGAGGGGGTCTTCTCTTCCCTCTCTAAGCAGGTCGCGACTGCCATCCCACCCCGGAGAGACCTCCCCCTCGACATTCACCCAGGGGACTGGGTGATGGTGAAGGAACTGCATCCCAGCTGCCTGGAGGCGAAATGGTCGCCTCCGCGCCAGGTGTTGCTCAGCACCCCGACGGCCGTAAAGGTGGAAGGAATAAAATCCTGGATCCACCTCTCCAGGGTTAAGACTGTCCCCCCGCCGAACGAGGAATGGGCATGCCAGCAGCTGGAGCCTCTCCGCCTGAAAATCACCCGGCGGAGAGAGAGGGGAGCGCCCTTGCCTGACCCTGACCCCATTGCCTGCTTGTACTCCTTCGAGGAAGCGGAACTGACTGCCGTTTTTCGTACCTAACAGTCAGGACTGCCCCCACTGGACTGGGGCTCACTTGAACATAACTTCTGGAAACCCATTCGGACTAGACTGCTGGCCTGGACAATTACTTCAGGACTCGTTGCTTGCCAGATCGCATCTTGACCCACCGGATCTCTACTCCGCGCCTCAACCTGACGACCACCCCCACCCCTCTTGACCCGTTGGTGAGTGCTTAGGTCCGCTCTCTCTGTCTCTCTGTCTCTCTGTCTCTGTCTCTGTCTCTCTCTCTCTCTCTCTCTCTCTCTCTCTTCCTCTCTTCTCCTCTCTGTGTCCCCTGACCCTTTTAAAAGACAATCCTACCCACACCCTCAGGATGCTGTCCCTATACTCTCTCTTGTTGATGCTACCCCTCCTCTTCACTAGTATATTGGCAGGATGGGACCGAAATTCCTTCCACATGATGGTCCACAATATGACGGAGACCTTAAATGTCACGGACTGCTGGGTGTGTGCTTTTGGCCCCCACCACATCCAGGCCGGCTGGCCCATCATGCCCACAGCGTGTTTGGAGCCACAAGATTGGAATAAAACCCACTTGTATACGGTCCCACAGGGAACGAACACCCAAACTGCTGACCCAGACCAATTCACTCTTAGTTATCAACAGCATTGGCCAATAGCACCTATCTGTGTGACATGGCATAACCAGCCTACACACCGAGATTTAACTCACAAGGGCACCCAGATCCCGTTTCAGCAACTGGGCGACTACCCTTTCTGTAACTGCACCATGGATGTGGGGGATCATCCCTCTGGAGAGCCTCATCCCACCCCCAGTTGCCTCCCACAATACATCCAAGATAACAAACGAGTGAACATGTCCCTTAACCAAATTCAAGTAACTTATTCGGCCATTCTGAACGTAGTAATTCATGGTCTCCCCCAAGGAGTCTTTTGGATCTGTGGCTCCTGGGCAGGGAGAGTGTTGCCTGCAGCCTGGAATGGGTCCTGCACCCTAGGCACTCTCATGCCCGCGGGTATACAATTCTATCAAAAGCATCAGCCGGCTTCAGCATGGGTGCCCCCTCACCACCTATACAGACAAAAACGGGTCTACAGTGAAGAGAAGGGGTACGATCCGGACCGCACCTTTTTAACAGAAGGTGAGCGGTTTGCCTCCATTCTTTTCCCTGCCTGGGGGGTTGCAATTAACGTCCGCCAGATTAGACGTCTTTCTTACCAATTGGAAGCCCTAGCAAATGATACCGCAGATGTGGCCACTGCCCTGCAAACTGAAATAACTTCAATCGCAGAGACGCTAGTCCAATACAAATTAGCTCTAGACTTTCTCTTGAGTAGGGCGGGAGGCTTCTGCCAGTGGCTCAACCAAACCCGGTGCTGCCATTTCATTGACCAGAGGGGGCGAATCACCACCGATATAGCTAAAATTCGGCACATAGCTTCCTCAATCCAAGCCACCTATTCGGACAACAATGCTTCTCTTTGGGACTGGCTGACAAGTTGGATCCCAGGTTCTACTTGGATAAAAGAGCTTTTTATAAGCTTGATTGGCCTTCTGTTGATGCTTGTGATCGTGAGCGCCCTAATCCGATGCGCCATTCACTATGTGACCCAGAGATATTCCCTCGTTCGGTAGGGCATGCCGCCGAACGGAAGAAAGGCAGAATGAGGCAGTCTACCAGGGAGGTGATCCTGTCGGACACCTCTGTATTTTAAAAAGGGGGGATTATCATATATCTTTTTTAAAAAAAATAACCTCTGGAGTTCATAAAACCTGTTCTAACATGTTGCAGGCCAAACCTGCAGGGTAATTTTATCTGAGATATAAAATGTCTTGTGCATGTGGAGGGAAACGCTCAGGATGCAATACAGAGCTTACTGCTGGCTATATTCAAGGCTAAAACAGAAGTGATGCATTAAACAGCATTTGCTGAGCTAATGTTTGTAGGTTGTGGTTACTTTAGTGATGTTATCAAGACACATTGCTCTTTGTTTTTCTAAGGAAAGGAATATAAGAATGTTTAGAAGAGCTTTGCTCAACCAGTAAAAGATGGGTGTGCTTTCTTCTTCACAATGGCCAGCCATCATGTAAATCTGGACTCCCAAGAAGTGACTGTTCAATGATATACTGCCTCTGAACATGGAGGTTTCATTTAGCAGCACCAGTCCATTACTGCAGATAAGCATCTCTTCCATGTGGCTCAGTAGTTTATGTCTCTGGGATGTGGAGCCAGAGTTTGGGAATTTGATTCCCGACTGGCCTTCCCTGACAGGAGCTGGACTCGGTGACCCACAAGGTCCCTTCCAGATGTGCAGTGCTCAGACAGCATGTAACATGTATATAAACCTGATTTAGCCTTCTACATCAGGGACAAGTTCTGTTTCTTTGCAGCACATGATTTATTTTGTAGATTCACTTGTAGATTCAACAAGAAAAACTACATTTTGAAGATAATGCAGTAATAAATTGCATAACAGGGCTACAGTTTTCAAGATAAAATGACCACTCTCCCCCCCTTCTGTATTATGTTTATATTCTCCTGAGCAGTGAAAGCAACATGTATCTTTTATGTAACTCTTAGTACTCTCTTCCTTGTTAAAATAGTTTGTCAAAACAAACTGCAACATACAGTAACAATCCCAAACTTTGTAGCAAACAAGATTAAACGTGTGAATGTAAAATGAGAACAGCAACTCTGTTAATAATTTAATAGCCTGAACAAAATACAAGAAAAATAGGGACCTTTTCCCCGTCTGGCAGTAAGAAAGCAAGCAAGAAAGCGGCATGACAGTTTATTTGCACAAAACCGAGAGATATATTTTAGACTAGTGCTTGTTTTCATTTTTCGTTTTTGTTTCAAGGTGTTTATATACACTATTCTGACATGGTTGATAATTCCTCAGAAGAGCTATGACTTGAACTGTAAAATATTTTGCCACTCCTTCCAGAATTCATGAGATGTCTCAGTTTATACAGAAGACTATGTGCAGAAAGCATTGCATATTAACCCTTGAGCACAACACCTGATATGGAAAGCCTTTTGGTCCGTGTGTTTGTTGCTAGGGTTTATGATGTGTGGGGATTCAACATTCAAATTTATCTTAGATTTCTTTGGGTCTTGTAAGGTGTGCAAATGACCATGCCTGTTCAGGACACACACAGACACACACAAACACACACAGTAGTGCTGCTGGTGTTGTGGAGAAGAAAGCCAACTTCTTCTCTCCAGTTTGTGCTTTTCTTACCAGAAGAGATCGTTTTCCATAACACTGTGGTTACTGGCAAACCTGCAGAACACTCTGCCTCTTGTGGGCATAGCTTTCCGTACTTGTGATGGAGTGGTGATGCAAAAAAGAGTCCAGCCAGAAAAAGCATGAGAAGTACCATGCTCTACTGGAAGAGAGTGCTTTATATAAGGAAATGGCAGGGTTAATAATTACTTTGTGCCAAGGTAATGGAAAAACCTCTTGGCTCCCCTTCAGTCCTGCCACTCAGCAGCGTCCCTAGCAACATTCTCCTATTACTACTCCTAAAGCTGCCTTCCCTGCCGGTTTCCCTGGTCTCTGCTTTCCCTGTCTCCTTCCACTGTTTGTACTTTTCCTTTATGAGGAGCAGTTTGTACTGGTTATGCAGGTGCCCTTTTTCTCTGAAGCCTGGACTGTCTGGGAGAAGCAAATCTTGATTTAATTGACTTAACAGAATCAGGGGCCTGTTGAAGCCAGATGCCCTGGTCTTAAAGGCAGGACTGTATATCAGCATGCTCAGCAGCTCCGCTCCGTTTGTTCCAGAAAACAAACCAGAACTGAGTCATCTTGATGAGGTCAATAGACAAAGTGATGCTGAAGAATTAAGATATAACAGCTCTATTGCCTGGCTATGCTAAAACGGTGGGCTTAGCAATAAATGAGTAATGGGGAGCAGAAATAAATGTGAATTTTTAATGGAAAGGGGACATATAAGTTGAATAAAATAGGTGTTGCTTGAAGAAGCAGAGGAGACAGTCATGGAGCCATAAACTCACTTTCTTACAGTATATTTTTATTGCACTGGAGATGTGATTGAGATAGAAAGTGCAAGAGAGATTTTATTCAGATGTAGCTTAATCGCCATAAAACAGTCCAAATGGAAATACCACGAGGGATTAAATGCCCAGAAATGTTACATTTGAGATGACACAGGAGTGGGCTGTAGCAAACCAAAGTAGATAGAGACGAACAAGCAGAATTTGCAAGAACTGAGATCCAGGACATGGTAATAGTGCCATCAAGCTAAGTACAGTTTGCACCTACCCTAATTGGGATGTCAGGCTATGTTAAATATTTAAGGAGTGGTTTTACCAGTTCCACATGCCCAGTGAATTCCCATGGCTAAATGGGATTTGAACCCCAGTCTCCCAAGTCAGGGGTGTGGCGGCTCAGTGGACTAACGCTCTCAAAAATTGTAGGCTGCAAAGTTGGCAGCTTGGCAGTTCGAATCCCGGATTTGCACAACACTGGCTCTTCGGCTTGAATATGGAGGTGAGCACCACCCCTAGAGTCGGACGCGACTAGCATACTTTTACGGGGGGAACCTTTACCTTTACCTCGCAAGCCCTCCCTCTATCTAATACACAGCTTTGTCTTCCAATACATGATAAGAAATATATAGATAAAACTAGACCTGAGATTAAAAGCAGTCAGGATGGGCTTTGTCAGCCTTTGTGTTGTGTGCCTGTAGAGTTTGGTCATGGAAGAAGCACAGCCACATAGCTGGTATTATGCTGTCATCAGGAGCATTACTGTTTATGACCAGTTCCCAGATTCTCTTAACTGCAATATGATTTCAGCCCTCCCATAGCTGAGCCCACTAAATCTTTTCATAGGGGCTCTGGCTTGCTTGAAACTGAAAAACATTTTCCTTTTAGTTTTTCCATGCGCCCATAATAATCTGAGTGTCGTCTCAAGTGGGCTCAAAGATTCAAAGGAAGCAAGCTTACATTCCATTGCTAGAGAATGGTGTTCCTTTCTCAACCTGAGAGAGAGTAACAGATTAAAAACCAATAAAATGAAGGCTGGGGTTGACCCAAGGGGGTTCTGGGTGGGGGGATGCATTCCACACCCATCAACCTCTGGAGTTGGTGGTGACAAGGTCCTTGTTGCTGGACCAAGACCCTTAGCCCAAGTCTATTTAAGGAAAGGGAAGGGCTTAGAGAAGAATGACTTATGGGATGATTGCCAAAGAATTTTATCCATTGACACCAGAGCTACTCAACTTTCCTGGTTAAGGAGACATTTTCTGCTGTGCATTGTTGATCCCTACTGAACTCTTACAGTGGTACCTCTTCTTATGAGTTTAATCTGATCTGGATGCATGATCTTAAATTGAACGACTCTTAAGTAGAACAGCCCTATCTAAAAAATCAAAATAATTTTTTAAAAATTGATAAAATAAAAAAATGTAAGTAGAGCAGACCACATCTAAGATTCGTAAGTCAGCAGTTAAAATGCCAATGGCTTTCTGCTCTTAAGTGGAAATGCCCTTAAATCGAGCCACTCTTAAGTAGAGGTACCACTGTTTTTTGTTTAGGCTACATAGCAAGATCAAAGATCAATTTTCCTGAACAACAGGTAAGATAAGCTGTGTGACTGAAGATGCTGCAGAAATTCAGGACTTAAATTAAATATATTGTACCTCATATGCCACGCAGATGGATGCTAAATGCCTGAGGAATAATAATTACAACTGCTTTGGAATTAGGAAGCAGGGAATTTTTTTCTTCCTTCCTTCCTTCCTTTCTTCCTTTCTTTCAGTATGGGTAATTTTTTAACTTAAGCAATCAGATCATTGCCCAGTTCTATCTCCTTTTTGTCCTTTCTCATGATGGTCAGATGTAAAGCTAGCATCTGCTCCAGAATCTCCAGATATAAAAGCTGGAACATGTGACTCATCAAAGGCAGAAATAGCAAGATACATAGCTAGCAAATGAGAAGCATTCCAAATTAAAAAGGAGGGAAGGGCCATTACTGCAAAACCTTACCTGTCTTCCATGGTGAAGTCTGTCTATGTGAGAAGCAAAGTTAGACACATGGAAACACTGTAATGCTGCATAAAATAGAAAATGTTTAAAAGCAACTCACGTTTAATGTTATTATTTTCCAGAACAACTCTGTGATAGATTGAGACTCTCTGCTCTGAACTGATTACAGCACACCCAGGTTTCATTTTCCCACCATCAGATCTCAATTTGCAATTGGCTCATGCAGCTGCTTTAATGAGAATGTTTGCGCTTGTTAGTCACTACTCCTAGCACATACTCTGAGTACTTTGCAGTGTTTTCAAGGAGAGAGGCAAAAGATGTAGCTGATTGGATTCTGAAACTAAACCACTGCCTCTTTTGGTATGTTATCCATCTCATGAAACAACAGCACCAGCTACATATGCAACACTGATGTTACTCTTACACTAATAATCCAAGCCACTCAATGCTTACTATATATACAAAAACACTAGCACATTAACGTCACAGCCTCAAGATTATAAATTTCTGCCCTGAGCTAATCTCCCCTACTTCTCAGAATAGAAAATATTTTCCCATTGCTATCTGATCTTATTTCTTAGTTTCCTTTTTGTTGACCCTTTGGAATGATTGGGTTTCACAATTTTTTTAAAGCTCCCCTCCGTGCATGTCTTTCTTCTTGTGCCATCCTTTCCTGTTCGTCTTCTCACCCTATGCATGCAATGGAAATGCTTTCAGCATTTATGGTAATGTTTGGGTTTCTGAGTTCTTTTCTTCTTCTTCTTCTTCTTTTTTTTTTTTTAAGGCTGCTCTCCATTTCATTCACAGTTTTATTTGAGCTGGAGAAATGAAGCATACCAGAACTGCGCTTCCAAATTTCCATGAGCTCTTAAGTAAGTTCCTCCCCTGGACCCTGCATTTATGCTTTTTTTGTTCTATTCTTTTAAAACAATCATTCCTATCGCTCTGTGCGCCATATTGCTCGTCTATGTTGTTGGATATTTTTAATCCTTATCCCAGTCCCATACATTGTTCCTTCTTAGCCAGAAGAAGGATTCTCCTTCTGCCTTCAATATACTACCAATAGGCACTGGATTTGAGAGGGAAGCTTCAAAGAAAGCAAAATGGCATGTTGTGTTCTGTTTGGAAGTTCACTTTGGACACCTGATTATTGATAGGGAGAAGCACAGAAAGCTGCCCTAGGTCAGCGGTGGCGAACCTTCGGCACTCCAGATGTTTTGGACCACAACTTCCAAAATTCCAAGCCTGTGTTGCCAATGACAAAGGACTGTGGGAGACATGGTCCAAAACATCTGGAGTGCCAAAAGTTTGCCACCACTGTCCTAGGTCCTGTCATGCCATTTTCCCACCTATATTGCCTGGACTTTCTGCACTCAAATCATAAACTCTGCCATTGTGCCTCCATAGTTCTTCTGGTTAAGGCTAGGCCTGTGTGAGGGTCTTTTGGGTTCCAGCATTGTACAAGGTTGCCTAAAAGGGTACATCTTGTGCTGTGAAACTCCTGAGGCTATATGCAGTAAATTGTTTTCTCTGTTTAAACTGATTCCAGCGGCACAGCCTATGGCAGCTTTTGATTAAAACTACAAGATGAAAACACTCCTGTAACAAACATTGCAGATCAATACAACAACAGATAGAAGAAGAAAGACTAGTTGAAAAAGACAGTGGATTGGATTTATCCATTAAAAATCTCCACTAAAAACATGGATGGCTGAAGATTATAAGATAAAGAACTATCTCCATAAACCAAGACTTAACCCTCTTCAACAGCAATCCTTTAAAAGTTCCATGCCAGATGCCTGTGGCTTTACCCGCCAGACTCATCACCTTATTTAGTTGCTAAAACAGGGAAAACAGATCCATAAAGGCCACCTTATCTCCTGCTCCTCATCTAGATCTTCATGTGTGGTACTTCTGGTTTTCCACATCCCCTTCATTCTGCCAATCTGTTCATTGTATGCCAGCAGGGTCTAGTCTCCTGGCTTACAGGGTCATTGTCACATCACAAATGTGTCAGTTTCATTCCCAAAAGCTATGCCACAACGTTTCCTGACTCATAATCATCGCTTTTGTTCCTTCATTCTGCCTCACCCAGTTAAGTCACAGAATGAGGGAATCTCTGACATATAAAAGAGGCACGACATCAACTCTTGGCAGTAGGCTGGCAATGATAAGGCTTGTCTGTTCACACTGAAACAGCTGAGGACTTCCACATAGTGGAGGGAATGACAGCAATGCACATGCTTCACCTGCTCCATGGAAATTGCATGATTTGGAACTTCTTATTTCAGGAAGCTTTTTGAAAGTGGTTGCATCTGGTTTTGTGGAATTTTCTTTATAACTGCCTCGTATACTCACCTAGGGCAGATGCCTCTCTAAGGTGATTTGCTGCTGCATTTGGTTCATTTCAGAACTGACTGCATTTCCTAGATCTGCATCATGCTTCATTCTGAAATGAACAGCCGGAGCCTTATTTAACCTCATTAGAAGTCATTTAAACTCATTTTGTGGAGGGAGGGCAGGGGCAAAGCAATGGAACAGAACAGCTCTGGGGACTGGCATTGAAACTAGCCAGAATTCCAGGCATAAGCATCAAAGAGAGGAAGCCAAAGAGCCAGAAATGACTTGCTTGAACCTTCAGTGCAGGAAGAGAAAGAAAGAGAAATTAATAAGAACACTTTCTCTCCAGGTGCTCTGCCATTTTTCCTGTTTGCAAATGAGATAAGAGTCTTCTGAACAGTTCCTTACACTCACAGGCAGTGAGTGTTGCATGGGTACCATTCAATAATTGTCTGTTTCTGCTTAGTGGTATTTGCATAAGTGTGAGCAATGAATGCCTATTTGTTTCTCTCTTGTTGCTTGAGTATCATATTTTCCAAGCACTCAAACCATTTTGCACCAGAGAGGATAGAGTACTTCCTCTTTAGTACTAAAAAGAAAGAAAGACCTGTGGTAGGTCTCTTTAAGACTAAAATATATATTTTAACCTAATCTGCTGTGGATAACACCCAGTTTCTTCACATGCACAGTGCACCGTATTAAAACTGCAGGTTTTGTGCAAGCTTGACCACAATGGTGTGTGTGGAGAAGAGACAAACTGAAATGGGATACAGAAGCTCCAAATGATATTTTTGGAGGGTCACAGACCTTCAAAGCTATTAAAGGTGTATAAAATGAAATTGTACCCTCATTACTATGCATTAATTTTATTGTGATGAACAGGCCACAGTTTTGAAAACCGGCGGAATGAATCATTATTTTTAGTACCCAGGTGGGATATTATTCTGGGGTTTTTAAAATAAATTTCTTTGGGGACTGTATATTGCGCTGCATGCATGCACGCACGCGCGCACACACACACAAAGGCTGATAACATTGGAGAAAATTAATGAGGATGAAGGAGGAGAGGTGTGTCCAGCTGGTGGCAAGCCCTGCAGATCTGTCACTGGTGGGCAGGTGGCTGATATTTGCTCAGCAGGCAGCCCTGCTGTCTTTCCAGTTCCCCAACTTCATTCATTGCTTTGTCATTAGATTCTGAGCAGAGTCTTATCCTCAGCTGCGTACCTCTCTGAGGGTTATTGTTAAAATATGGAGCTGGGGAAGGGGGATGGGAAGAAGGCAACTACAGCGACAAAAATGGGATTGTCAACATCCTTATAATAGAATTGCAATAGCTTGAAAGGGCCCTATATATGGCTACAAACTCCAAAACGAATCACCACTTTTGAGTTCATTGCCCTGATAGTGTGGGCAACTCCTGGTTAATTTCTAGGACTTCTGTTGTTAGAAAGCCTAAGAAAAAATGTTTGTTTTTCTTAGAAAAGTGTGCTTCATGTACTAATTGGCTCAGGATGCAGAGTGAGGTGCTTATATACTAAAAGAGTTAACCCTATCCCAAAAGAGTCCTAAATACTCCAGAGGTCCAGAGTTATAAGAACTTGAAATGTTACTTTTCAGAAATAAAACTGGACAGACGGACAGACAGACAGACAGAGACAGACAGACCCTTCAGTTTGGAATGTACAGTACCACTTTCCACGCTAATACTTCATTTTTTTGTTTCAAGGAAATTTTATTTCATGGAGAATGAGATTTGATTAATGGAAATGTGTTATCTGAAATGATGCAGCTTCAGGATCAAAGCATGGGAAATGCTCAGCTCCTATTCCATAGAAGAGAGCAGTGTATTTGTCCTCCATAGGCTGGATTTTTTTCTCATTCCAGACCACCCCCTGCTGGTCTCCAGAGGTGGTCACGGACCAGGTTAGAGACCCATTCCCCATGCTTGCCTGCCCCTGTGATGGAAGGAGGCCTCATGCCTGTTTTTAGGTTTCCACCCTGCTGCACATGGGGCAACCCTTTCGGGGCCTATAAAGAGCAGTCAGACCAGAAGCATGTGAAAGAGTTAAAAGCTCACACCAGCAGCAACCAAATAGGAGGATTCTGGTTGACCTCGAGAGGGTGGGATTGATCCCAAAAGAATATCTGAGAATGGACTACGTGGGTGTCAGAGGAATCAGGGAAATGAGCTACTACAAAATGCTAGAATATAATGAGCCCCAACGGATGACAGATAGCTTTCTTGAAGGAAACACCAGTATTGTTCTGTGCACAAGCATTTTCTGCTGAGGATATGAGTAATGCCCCGTTGTTTTCATGTACAAGGGAGAGAATATATATATTGTAGCCATTCATTTGCTTCTACTTCAGCCATGAGCAGATGCAAATAGTATCACCAGTGAATCTGAGCTCAGAAAAATTCACAAGGTAAATAATTATGGAAAAAAGGTATGTGTGCGCGCACACGCACACACACACACAGACATTTCACGGCAGTTTCCCTGGAATGTTCCATAGTAAGGTAAAGGTAAAGGTTCCCCCGCACATGCGTGCTAGTCGTGTCCGACTCTCGGGGCAGCGCTCACCTCCGCTTCCAAGCCAAAGAGCCAGTGTTGTGCAAGTCCGTGGCCATGTAGACGGCATGGCTGAATGCATTTCTGCACATGGAACACTGTTTTTACAGTGGTACCTATTTATCTACTTGCATTTATTTACATGCTTTTGAACTGCTAGGTTGGCAGGAGCTCCATAGAGTAAACTGAGGTCCAAAGGTTTGTTTGCTTGCAGCTGGTAGGTATCTAGGCTAGGTGATGCTGCTTTAGTTTGGCTCAGGATCCTTATCAGGAATTCCCTTCTGGTGGGAAGCTTCCGTTCTTGACTGGGCCTGCACATTTTACATTATAATTGGCACGATTCATTTACCCTTTGTACCCTGTTTCAAACGATGGCTGAGTTAGATACGTGCAGTATGTGTGTGGGGGGGGGATATCCACTTGCCTTTATGGAGTGTGTTTTATCCAAGCATCCTTGAAAATCAAGTTGCTTGATATGAATGTGAGTCAATTTCTTCTTCCTTCATTTCTAGTTTTTTTGTGCATTCATCCTTTTGTTTCTGCCATTGCCATGTCTTTATCTTGTTCTAGCTGCTCTATCAAGTTTGTGGCACCACATAGCAGAGTACTTAGTTTGGTATTTTGGTCATACTATGAAGATCCTTCATAGTATTAACCACGTCTTGCTTCACCCATTTTAATTCCTGTTGAAGGCTTGCAGGCTTTTCCTTGCTGTGTCCCCCCCCCTGCCCCCCCCTTCAGCCTTTATCAAGAAAATGCAATACTTCTTCAAGAGATGGATGCTTGAAATATGGCAATGCTTCATACTTCACCTACACAGTGCTTTCAGGCTCTCCTGATGTTCTGGAACCGTGATGCTCAAACAACCTGTAGGAGTCTTTGGATATCACCTGCAGTATATATCAGAGATCACTAATGGGATCAAAAGTTATGGTCAGTGCCCCCTTTTCCATTGTAGCTGCTTTTGAGAAGTTCATTTATACATTTATACATTTGAGAAGTTCAGTATGATTTCATAAAAGCAACATTAACTTAAGCAATCAGATCATTGTCCAGTTCTATCTCATTTTTGACCTTTCTCATGATGGTCAGATGTAAAGCTAGCATCTGCTCCAGAATCTCCAGATATAAAAGCTGGAACATGTGACTCATCGAAGGCAGAAATAGCAAGATACATAGCTAGCAAATGAGAAGCATTCCAAATTAAAAAGGAGGGAAGGGCCATTACTGCAAAACCTTACCTGTCTTGCATGGTGAAGTCTGTCTATGTGAGAAGCAAAGTTAGACACATGGAAACACTGTAATGCTGCATAAAATAGAAAATGTTTAAAAACAACAGCATGATAAAACGCATTCTGCCCTGTCCAATTACTTTGCCCATTCTCCTGGCTACCCCCACCCCGATGGAACCATCTTCCTAAACAGGTACCTACTGCCATTCTTTTTTTTTTAAAGCACCATTTTTTCAAGTTTCTTTTTCCAGTGTCATCTTTCATTTATCTTTATAGTCCATCTATTCAACTGCAGCTTAACTTTAATTTATAGCAGTACTTCCCTGGTAAATAAGAGCTATCATGTAAGCTGGTAAGCACCTCACACTTCTTTTCCTATTAGGATCTTTTGTAAATCCCCCCCCCAATCTAAAATCATCAGAATCTAACTTAAAGCCAAGTCATAACCTAGAAGAGCCAGGAGAACCAGCTGCCTTTCTGCTATGCTTTTTCTATTGCTCGGGCTTGCTGCCTGAGAACTGGGTTTTGGAACTAGTTGTTTGTTTTTTTAAAAAAATACTGGTCATGGATTATAGGACTAGATGGTTCCCTGTGTGTCAAAGGATGATCCCAAAATAACATGGAGGAAGATCTTTAATAGCTGTTTTGGAAAATCTCCAAATGTAACCATGGGAAAGAATCTTTAAATTCCTGGGAAAAGCTTGCTTGGATAAATCTCTCTTGTCTTCCTGATTCTTTAATTTCTCCATCCCATTGTTAAGAAGTTTCTCTTTCCCTAACACAAAGATGAACTGCCATGTGATACATACAGATTGTCAGACTTTGCATTTAACAAGCAGAACAGGACACCGAGTTAAGACACCTTTTGCTATTAAAAGAACCCTAAATATCCTTAAGAAGTATAAGAGTACTAAAGCCCCATACTTGAGTTTGGTATACTTTCCATCAGTGATAATAACAGTCCTACCACTACCATACAGACATTGTTTTTGTCACCCGGTAATGAAATTACCAAGGCTTCAAGAGTGTACTTGCTACAGCAAATATTTTCCATTACTGTTAATTAGATAGATCTTCTATCTGAAATTCCCAAGATGCCTTATTGATGTTAAACCTATAAAAAGGCTTTGGAAAAAAAGGAAACATTTAAGGAATGCAATGTTCTGATGACAAAATCAGCATTCCCCATTTCTTTCAGACTTATTAATGGATAGATTAGTTGTCATTTAATTTAATCAGATTAACAGCGAAGGGTCTTGGACATAGTTTCACTTAATGTTATTATCAAAGTAGAAATGGTTACACCGCTAGTCTAGGGTAAACTGAATTGGTCTAGGGAGAAGGTGGACCAGGTGGTGCAGTTCAGTGTAATTTTGGGTGGATTACAGATCAGATAGGTGCTTTTGATACTCTTATTAATGGTCTGTTGATCAAGACTGATAATTGAACTGAGAAACTGCAAAACACCCCCCCCCCCGTGAATTGCTTTTAACTGGTTGCCAATCATGTTACAAGGCACACATTATGTTATGCAGTAGGCATATGAACCAGTACTTCATTAATTATTGTGCAATGTAATTTATGCATGTGAAAATCACCAACAGGGATTCTGTGCACGATATTTGCTTTTCATTTATTCATCAGTGAGTGCATGCAGATCTCATGATCAAATTAAAAAGGACCTGCCTTGGGTCCTTTTCTAAGGAGAAAAGTGGGGTTAAAATACTCTAAATAAATAAATAAATAAATAAATAAATAAATAAATAAATAAATAAATAAATAAATAAATAAATAAATAAATGTTTCTTATTTAGATATTGACCTTTCTACTATGTTAACTACTAGTGCAGTGGAGTGCATTTTTTATTCTTCCTTCAGGTATAAATTAACTACAGTGGGCCCTTGTATAACAAACAGCTTGTATAACAAAAAATTTGTACAACATAAAAATTCCGGAGATAGGGGAAATTTGCTTAACATAATCGCCTATGGGGAGAATCCGTACAACATAAAAATGGGATTACTCTGTTTTCTATGCATTCCTATGGGAATTTGTATAAAGGAAAAATTGCTTACCATAATTTCATTTGGAACGAATTAATTCCTTTATACAAGGTACCACTGTAATGTGGTCTGGCACACAGAAAGTGATTTCTTCTATTCCTAATCCAGTTGTGGGTGTTTGGTCTAGGACAGTGTTCGCAAACTTATGGCACGGATGCCAAAGGTAGTACTCAGAGCCCTTTTTATGGGCACCCAACATCACCTCTTCCCAGCCACCTGTATTCAGTTTAAATTGCTGTATTGGCACTTTGTGAAAAATTCGTGGGTTTCGAATCGCAGTTTGGACACGGTCTCTAAAAGGTCACTGGTCTAGGAAATAAGAGGACAAAGATTTGGTATAAATATGCCATTGAAACAATACAGAAAATGGGGAGTTTGTAAAACGCCCAGAGTAGCTATTTGCTAGATGGGTGGTATAAAAGTCCAACCAACCAATAAATAAATAAATGGTCACATGGTCTGAGTGTTCACTTCCCAGGGATGCTCCACTTTAATCCAGCTTTTCCTCTCACTGGTTCCATGTCATACTCACATACCAACCACACAGTCATTCAGGCACATTCCAGAAAGCCATTCACTTTCAGTGAAAAGTGAAGTCATAGGCATCTTGGCCAACAGGCGAGCAATCAGACTGCTGAGTCTGGAGTGTTTAATGTAAAAGAGCAATGCAGTGCCAGGCAGGATTATTTAAAATCCTGTCCGGAAGGATGACAGATCAAAACTATGGCTGGCCTAGGGAGCTTCTCTCTTCTGGTTTCCCTGCTGTGGCAGACCAAGTGGGCTTGTCGATAACCACTGGCCCAAAGCATAATGGAGCTGTTCCTGTATGCTCTCTACCACTCTTTTTCCTGCCAAGCAGGGATTTAAAAACCCATCAAAGCATTGGAAAGATGGTACCAGGAAACGCTTGAGCATCCAGGCTATTGTTGGTCTGTGAATACCTAGTGAGATCCACTACTGACGTTCAACACGGGCTTTGTTCCTGCACCAGTGGGGATGCAGGCCTGGCCCAGGTCTGCATTTTGAGAGCGCAGGTGAGCTGCTCTGAGCATCTGGAAGGATAATTATAAGGCGTCCAATGGAGAACCAGAACACAGCTGTGTAGCCTGTTTTTGAAAACTATGGCTTCTCCCAGAAAACATGAAAAATTGTAAGAGTCCCTCTGGTTACGTGCAGAGTGCCTCTCCTTCCACCAATGGATTAACTGTGGCCGGTTCTTCAACATTTGGCCTTAAACTGAAGGCACTTGAGGCCAGATGAAACAGCTTGCCTGCCTGGCCTTCAGCTAAGGTGCTTCTCATTTTAGAAATGAAGCACTGGGAATGATTCCAGGGGAAATGTGTCCCGGTGTTTCCTCTGCTCTCATTATTCTTGAGCTCAGCTTTTCTTTGGAAGTACTGTATCCCCATATTGGGATATGCCTGTGCATATTTGAAAGAGACCCAGACAAAGGTGTTGTTTCACTGGCACAGGCTTCCTATTTCAGAGGCAACATCTGGATATATGGATACGCAACGGACAGGGTGTCCGAATAGGACTCGGGAGGCCTGGGTTCAAATCCCTGCTCAGCTAAGGAAGCTCACTATGCAACACAGAACTGGTAAGAACACTCCTTAATATCTCACTTACCTTGACAGACCTATTAGGGCCACTGTAAATCAGTTCCAACTTGATAGATAATGTCTGTATACGGCAGTATCTATCTATCTATCTATCTATCTATCTATCTATCTATCTATCTATCT
>JAHTLZ010000327.1:765967-798576 GCA_023846285.1 Phrynocephalus versicolor | reverse complement strand
AGCAGCCCAAGGTCTGTTTGCTGCGGTGTCAGGAAGGGGTTAAAAGCCTCTCTTTGGAAGTGCACACCAGCAGGAGTTTTGCTGAGGTGTCTGCATTTGTTGGATTTTCCTTTATGGTGGGTGGGTCAGGCACCTAACTCCCACAATAAATGGGGGAGTATTATATGGAATACCTTCTTGACATACATATTGGAGAAAGGAAAAGGCCACTCTTCCAATGAAAATTTAACGTATTTCTGGAGAGAATGGGGGAAACAACATGATAGGTATTAATAAGCAAGTTAATACAGTACTATTATAAATTGTTAAGTGATAAGAGGAAGAGTCAGAAAGGAACACAATTACATAAGTATATGTAATTTCTTCTTTGTGTGCTTTTTCTTGCTTCCACCCCCCATTTTTGTTTGTTTGTTTGTTTGTTTTTTGTATTAATGAATGTTACCCGGGACACGTTTCACTTATATTATTTGTGATGTATAATTTCCTTTAATTAAAAGAAAAGGGAATGGAGGTTAAGAGGGTAAAAGCGGAGGGCATGACCGAGAGATAATGGGTGGCTGAAAAAAGCTGGGCAAGTTATGTTCTAAAAAAAGCAGTAAAAAATTCATTAATTAGGAATTTTCTTCTCTTCCGTAACAAATGGGATCAGATATCCAATGGTAGGGCTGGCCCTGGGCAGTTGTCATCTCTTGACGGTTCATGAGCTTTTTACAGGGGCATCTGTACAAGATACAGAGGGCTACAACGGACTGAACTTTTGTATGACTTGGCACAGCATCAGTGTATCGCTTCGCTACCCCATCACAAAGGCTTGTCCAGCAAAAATAAAATAAAATAAAATAAAATAAATCCACATCTACTTCCTGAACATGGAACACCTTTCCGGTTTTCATCCATGGCATACTGCCTCTCCTCCAGGAAAACTCTGGTCTGGTTTGAACTCTTGAACTCCAGCTGTCTGAATGGAAATGAAACCAGTTGACCTTCTTTGCTCCCTAATCAGCTATTTGTTTTAACAGCAAACTGCAGAGCTTAAGACAACAGACACTGAGAAAATAAAAGGACAAAGGCTATGGAGGCAGACCAGGGGATGGCCCCTCTTTTGAGGCATTTTTTCAAGAATATCAGTGGGGGAAAGAAAGCTTAATAGCATTGGACTTTGGACAGCCTGTAAGCTGTGCTAACCCTTGAACAAGGGTAAGAATAATCTATTTTATTTATTTAAAATGTTTTTACCCTGCCTTTCTCCTCAAAAAGGAACCAAGGCGGCTTATATCCTTGAAAGACAGCTTTTAAAGCTGAAAACAATAAGTCGTTTGCATCATTAAAAGACAGTATTTAAAGTTAAGGACAATGAGGTGAAGCTATCTGCTTGGGAATACCCTGAAGCAAATGATGAGCCACTGTGCAAGACAGAATGCTGGCCTGGATGGGCTGTGGCTTGTTCCAGCAAGGCTGTTCTTATTTCTCCTTGGAAACGGACCCAAGGCAGCTTACAATAATGAGGGACAATATACAGTCCAGTATAATTAAGACATGTTCAAGTATTGAGAACAGAAAACTGAGGGACATCTTACAGCATTAAAAGACTGATGTCTTTGAACATTTTACACAGGCTCTTCTTCTTTCACTCTTGCCAAGGCACACATTCCAATAAAGACGAAACAGTTTTAGGCAGCTTACAAGCACAATAAGGTACAGATACAAGGCATCCAGAGGAACCAACATGGCATCACTTTGCTTCACTTCAATCTCTTAGTCTTTATTTCATGGTCTCAACAACCTCTTCCGCTTCTCTATCAGATTCACCTGTGAAGGTGGTAGGACCCAGAGAAAGGTCTCCTCTGACGATCTTCTTGACACCTAAACCAGTTTATAGTGGGAGACTCAGTCTTTGAGATAGCTTGGACCCAAAGGCCATTTAGGGCTAGTAGGTTAAAACCAGAACTTTGAATTCTTCTGCAGAAACTGATTGGCAGCCAGTGGAATCGCTGTAACAAGGGGGGTATGGATGGCACTGCCTCACCCTTTTGGGACAATACTTGTGCTTCACACTAATTTCCTTGGAGAAGGGTCCGCAAGCAGGAGAGAGTGGATTATGGAGATATAGAGTGCCCTACATAGAGAGTTGATTGTTCCCTGTAGAGTTCATTCTGAATCCTGAGATTCTGTGGTATTGATATGACTAATGTGTCTCTGTCCAGTCAGGTATGCATTCCTATGTGATGAATGCATCTGTTAATTCATTGTCCTGTCTCCGGCAAGCTACAGGGCTGCTGTGTGACCAGAGCAGCACTTTGGAAAGATTTCAGCTGCTGTCACCGATTGCCTTCCTGTAGGATTTCTGAGACAAGCCCTCCTCCCCTGCTTCTTGCTGGGCCAAATTCCACTTTTGAACGGCTGCGCTTCCAGCCTCTCTTCCCCAAGAGAGGGGACATGCTGGTGCCCGAAATCTTATCTCAACTCAATGATGCCATTTTAAGCAACTAATCTCATTTAAAAGGCGGGGATTAATCATTTCAGATGACTCATCTGAACCATTTCCACTCCAAGATGAAGGAGAAGGAGCCTGAAAGGATGACAAAGGAGCTGGCTATTGAAAGGAGGGATGCATGTCCCACTCAAACCTGGCTCTAGGGTGGGGTGGGGTGGCTCAGAATAAACTGACCTTTGTATGTTCAACACTGGGAAGCAGCTCCATTGTAAGGTGCACGTCAAGTCTGCAATTGTCCAGGCCTACCACCTGAGAGAGAGAGACCTTGAAAGTCTGTTTACCAGCCTAAGGATCTGAGTTACGGACTCGCACGTGCTCAGAAGGGAGGAGATAAAGGGCTTGTTTTAGCTAGTCAAACCTAAGTGGAAACTTTAGGATTACCAAAAACAACTCTTGTGTGCCCCTCTGCAACAGGACGTAAGACGTAAGAATTATTTGCCATTTAGCGGAAAAGCGAAGGATCAAACTATCTGCCCTTTAGCAGAAAGGGAAATTGAAATTCAAACCACACGTTGCCAAAATCTCAGCCCAAATGCCAATACAGCGGTGCCCCAACTTAAGAGCAGCTCGACTTAAGAGCAATTTTACTTAAGAGCAGAAAACTGTTGGCATTTTAACTGCTGCCTTACAAATTTAAGATATGGTCTGCTCGACTTAACATTTTTTTTCATTTTTTTTATTTTTAACTTTTTTCAATTTTTTAGATAGGTACCCAGACTTAAGAGTAGTTTGACTTAAGAGCATGCATTTGGAACCGATTAAATTCGTAAGCTGAGGTATCACTGTATTGTCTTGTTAACCATTTTAAGTCAATTTCTTGCCCTAGGAAGCCACTTCGTTGTATGTGGTCACTCCCCGTTTCAGAAGAATTCCAAATCAAAAACGTCAGAGACCTGGGACTCCTGAAAGACTAGGCTTTATTCGGCATAAATTTATGTGGATTGATGCTGCTGTGTCATCAGATGCAAACAGTGCATATTCCAGGTCCACATATCTCATTAAGGCAGCTGCCGCCCATAAAAGGGCATCCCAAATAAAACTTGTTCATTTTTAAAGAGCCCAAACAACTCACGGTTGTTTTTGCTCCATTAAGTTAACATGGCAAACTCCCTTCTCTATAAATTCTGGATTAAAACAGATGGGGAGGGGGGCTTTAATAACCACCACAGCTCTTTTAGATATATGCCCTTGCTAGCCTTTAAAAACACTTTCTATCAATAAATTAACTAAAGCTTTAGGAGCTCGATCAACCCATTTATGAACTCCCAGTCCTAATAAATGGCAGGGCAAAATCCTGAGCCTGCAGAGCGAGCCATTCCCTTACAACAGAAAGATGGTAAGTAACTAGAAGGCTGTTGTCTTGCGCTTCAAACCTTGCTAGGGTTCTGTTTTTGTTGTTAATGCCCTTTGTCAATCATCTGCCCACCCATCCCCACCCCCAATTTGCCTCTCTTCCTTTCGCCCATCTGGCCCAAGACAAAAGGGTTGCATATAAACGAGCAGGAGACAAAAGATGCCGGCTGATGGGACATGCTTGTCAAGGGAAAGTGAAGGGGGTGGTGGGGTGGGGGCAGGACAATGGAATATCAGAGAAAGTGTTGCTGATTCTCCCAGGCATGCCTGATCTCTCAGTTGGAGGAGGCAAGGGAAAGTCTGTGTGTCACAATGGACAAGCCTTTATCCCAGGCGAAGGAGGTAGCAGACCCTGGAAAAAACACGCATGAAAGAAGAGTTGTATGCGGACGCTTTTTAGTTAGTGCTTCTACAAGTCCATCCATGGTAGGGAATCCAATAACCATCTTTAATCAATGCAGTTTGCGTACATTATGCCAAATAAACAACCAGGGCTGGCTGTGCTCGACAACAAGATTTTTCCATTACCTTACAGACTACTAATTGCCCACGAGCAAGCTAGGTTGTCAATTTATCAGCCTTGGAAGGATCAGTAAACCCCTGAGCAGACTACCTGGGATTGAATCCAGGTGGTGAGCAGAGTTTTGGCTGCAGTACTGCAGTTTCACCTCTGCACCAGAAAGCTCAATTGTTTGTGTTTGGCACCTGCAGGCTGTAGGAGAGCTGGAGGCTGGCAGAGGTTGAAGAGAACCTTGTACAGTGGAACCTCAACTTACGAATTTAATCCATTCCGAATGCATGCTCTTAAGTTGAACTAATCGTAAGTAGGGGTACCTATCTAAAAAATTGAAAAAAAATACGTTTTAAAAAATGAAAAAAAATTGTAAAGTTGAGCAGACCATACCTTGTAAGGCGGCAGTTAAAACGCCAACAGTTTTCCACTCCTAAGTCGAATTGCTCTTAAGTTGAGCTGCTCTTAAGTCGGGGTACCACTGTACTACTAGGTTCAGAGGAGGACCTTGGGTGAAAGCTCAATAATTAAAAAAATGAAATGCAGCTGATGCGTATCAGAATTCAACAAATAGGAAATTCTGCCAGCCTATTACTATAGCGCACCCACTTCCCCCCACAACCTGAGAAGTCCCTTTTTTGGATGACAACTGTGGCCAACTTGGTCATGCCCCTAATTAAAGGCAGGCACGTCCCATGTTCCTCACCCACTAGTTATTTCTTTATTTGCTTTTCTTCCAAAACCGAAATCAAAGGGGGCTGATAATAGAGCAATACGGAATGTCCAGGGTTTGGAGAAGATCTTTTGCAGGGTGGTAGTGGTGGTGGTGGTGGTGGTGGCTGCTACTCACCCCAAACTCCCCAGCTGGTGCTTTTAGGGCAATTCCCACAAATGCTGCCCAAAGAAGCACCCTTTTAAAGCTCCACTGCGAAACTAATATGGAGCAGCAGCTGTCAGCGAGCTGTTTTTTTTTTTCTTATGGAAGTGAATGAACACAAAGAGACATTATCATCACGAAATCGTGTGCCAGGTGGACACAGCTGTCCTTGGGGAAAGTGCTGGATACCAGTGGAGGGAAGACCCTGGTTCAGGAGGCGCCTCAGCCAAAAAGCAGCCTCATTTCTTGGCCCTGGTTCTTCATGGCATTTATTGGTTGGCCGGCAGCATCGCAACGCAGAGGACGGTGAATGGGCCGTTTCAGGCTCAGGAGGAGAAATGGGACCATCACGCCCACAGCAGCCTTGGAAGAAGCTGTGCTTTCAAGGGTTTGCTGACGAGGGGGCTCATTGCCATACAGTGGAAGCCTTGTCTGAAAGCCATGCAGTGGTGCTAAGATGGTGCAGCCGTTTCTGTCCTCTTTTATGAACTCCCCCTGGTTGCTTTTCAGAACACATAACGGCTCTCCCACAGCCGCCACGCCAGGCATGACCCGACAGCTGCAGGGGTTTGGCTAGGGTGAATTGTTTGTGTGTGTGTGTGTGTGTGTGTGTGTGTGGGTGTGTGTTGCGGGGTGGGAGAGAGAGAGAGAGAACCACTTTATCCTCTGCCCGATTTCACACTGGAAAGAGAAGGAGAGCATGACACAAATGTTTTACCCCACCGAGCTATTGTGCCCGGACACTTCAGTCCAGCGTGATCTATGTGTCACCGGCAGGGACGCTCTTTGTGCATGCGGCCTTTTCTTGCAAGCTTCTCCGCCCCATAACTGGGACCATCAGGGAAAGGCAAAAAGACACGAGGCCACAAGGCTCACGGGATCATGGCCTAGTATGGTGGTGGCACCAAGAGCGTCACAGCAAATCCCACGAGTGCTTTCCCCCCCTGGACATTCTGCAATTGCGCCAAACGAATGTAGACTTCTCTGATGGACTATTCAGCATTTAAACAAAACAAAAGGACCACGTTTCTAGTCCCTATGGATAAGAAGCAATTTGGAAATCATTAATGCTTAAGTTTCAAACGCCAAAAGCCAGTTGCTTGTGCAGCCCAGAGACCCACCAGTGCTATTTTGCTCAGCTCATTAAGCTGCAGAATGACTGTAGATAAAATGCACATAGATTTCTGTTTTTTTACCATGCCTCTTCCGTAGATGGAAGAATTTGGGTTTCTCTGATGCAAAATGACATTGCGAGGTTATTAGAATAAATTAGAAATACATAACTCTAGTTATTGCTTCTTGAGTCATTTTGGTTGCGAGCTGTATTTGCTGTTGACCAACCAGAAAATTACTGCATGAACACTCAAATTGAGGGCTGGGGGAGTAAGAACAGAAAAAAGAAAATATTTTTTCACCCAGCGCATTGTTAGTCTGTGGAACTCCCTGCCACAGGATGTGGTGATGGCATCTGGCCTGGATGCCTTCAAAAGGGGATTAGACAGATTCCTGGAGGAAATGTCCATCCCAGGTTACAAACCATGATGGAGATGTGTAATCTCCAGACTTAAAAAAACAGGGTACTTCAATGGCCAGATGCAAGCGAGTGGTATCAGGAGACAGATATCTAGTCTCATGCACTCCCAGAGGCATTTGGTGGGGCCACTGTGAGATACAGGAAGCTGGACTAGATGGGCGTTTGACCTGATCCAGCATGGCTCTTCTTATGTTCTTATGTTCAGTACATAGATCTGTTAAACAAACGCTAGGCCTCTGAATCTAGATTTTCAGCTGACAGTATTAATTTGATACCTGCTGAAATACAGACCTTAGGTACACAGCAATATCTCATGTTGTTTTCTTCAATGGCCTCAGGGTCTCTGCCCCAGGACCTCACCATATCCCCCAAGGACAAGATTCCCTGCTGATATCTATGAATCTTTCATTTTGTTCACAAAAACAGACTGCCTGCCCGCCCTTGATCCAAAGGAATACTTTATTGGCTATGCCACTTCAAAGGTGATTTGTAAGTACAAGATAAAATGATGCTGGACATGAATAATTCCTAAATCTTATGGATAATGAATCTTACATTTTGGATCACCGGCACACCACAATCGTCACTTTGCACAGAACAAAACTTCAAAGGGAAAGAAACCCACTTAAAGGGGTTGAATATCAATTAGAGGCCTCAAATCATTAACCAATGGTTGTGTCAGTTTCTACTTACAGCAATCCTTCTCAGGGTTTCCCGGATAGAGAATACTCAGAAGGGTTTCCCATTCCTGTTTTCTAGGGTTGCCACACCGCTGTGCCGTTTTCCGAAGGCTGGCTCAACTCTGAGGAGCACCTGTGGGGAATTGAACTCCCGACCTCTGGTTCAGAGACCTAACCCACCAAGTCATTACCAAGACTGAGATACCCCACTCAATTTATAACTTGCATCTACAATACCAACTAACCCTTGCCCCACTCATGGGGCCACTTTTTTTATTATATACGTATACCCCAAGCATAACCTTCTTTCCATGCATTTGGGAGTCCCCCCCCCCCAAAAAAAAACCCACATATAAACGATTATCATCTAGTCTCACTCATATTTCTGAGGAGGTGGCCTTGATTCACAAAAGCTGACACCAGAAGACAGCAGTTGGTCTTTAAGGTGCCACAATGTTTTTCCCTGCTCTGTTTTGTTTTGTTTTGATTACTAACTGTTAGGTTTCTGTTGGTTGGCAGTGAAGATGCAAAGTCTAACCAAACCTCTTAATGTTTTGAATAATTAGCACTCTGTTACCAGGAAGGCTGATTTATTTGTACGGAAGAAACAAAGGAAAGTCAAGGGCCCCTCATTATTTATGTCTCAGTTTCCTGTATTCAGGCCCTGGACAACAATAATGAAAGTACTGTAAATGATATATTATACTGTCAAAGCTTGCCTCATATCTTAAGCCTTATAATATAAGGGATTCGTATCCTGTTCTTTAAAATAGAAGGCATACCTTTGGGATTATAATTACTGTTTATTTATGACATTTCCATCTCACGGGTCTCAGCCTCTGTGAGCAGGGATTTAACAAAGCAAATGCATTATGTTGGGGTGACACTGTTATTTCTGCAACAACTCATATCTTTCTAGCTATTTGTCAAAAGCACCCTTTAAAACAGTGTTCCCCAACCCCCGGTCCGCGGCCCGGTGCCGGTCCCTGGATCAATCGGCACCGGGCCGCCCGAGGCGCTGTGGGAGGGGGGTGACGTCATGGTGCCCGGCGCCAGCGCCTTTTGTCTCGGCACGCCCAGCCTTGGGGAAATGCCTTCCGTTGCCCATCTCCATCATGGCGGCCTCCGAAGCGCTCGTTTGTTTGTGTGGAGTAGGAGGGGTTAGGGGGGTTGGGTTGGGTTGATCGCGAGCGCTGCGCACGCATCAGCACACACGCATAAATCATAACCCAATGGCGCGGGTTCTTTTGCCTTCAAGCCGGGGAGCCGTCGCGACGCTCGCTCGCCCGCCCGCCCTCTCGTTTTGACCTTCTCCCTCTCTCCGTCTCGTTCCTTGCGAGAGTCCAGGTGAAGAAAACTGACACACGCACTGCACCACACCTCCCTCGGTCCAAAAGAAAAGTGTGTGTGTGTTTGTGTGTTTATATCCGCGTTTGTCGCGTGGAGGAGGAGGAGGAGGAGGAGGGGCGGACATGACAGGATAGACTTGGCGGGGAGGGGGGTAATAATAATAATAAGGCCTCCCGTCTCGTTTCGCTCGTGGCCCCTTTTTCGCCGTGTGTGGGGGCCGTTCAGTGTGTGGCTCTGAGGCGATTTCTGGGCAGCCCCAGAAGGCGGACGAGGGCAGGTCTGTGTTGGAGGAGGCTTCTTTCTTTACTCACGTTGCCATCCCCCCCTTTTCCCCCTCCCCGACTTTACTTCCCCCGACCCACACACAGCCCTCAATCACCCTCCTGGCTTGTGTGTAGGTCCATTTCTCTGAGGGATTATCATTAGGGGGTTTGGGTTCTGCCCCTCTCTCCTCAGTAGTATGAAGGCCACCCCTCCCCTTTTCCATTATTATTTGGTTTTTCACCTCACACGTTCCCTCAGGCGTGGTTATTTTGCCCCCCCCCCCGCCTTCTTTCCACAGACTTTTCTTATAAAAAGGGGGAGCCGTGTGGCCGTGGCAAAATAGAAATGCAAGACCCGGCTATAGGCGATACTTTTAGGGGGCACTAATTAATTTTTTTAAAAAAATCATTGCAAGCTTTCTCCGTTGCTTTTGGTGAGATAGCAGTTTCCCACTACTCTGTATATATGCTGTGTCTTCGCTTGATATATGTTGGTTAATATGTAACATAAGCTTTTATGCCAAAAAAAAAAAATGGGACAGGTAAAAATTATCAAACATTTACCGGTCCGCGGCGATAAAAAGGTTGGGGAGCACTGCTTTAAAAGGTAACATGTTTAGATGTTGTTAGCTACTGGGGCAAGAATGTTTCCAATTTATTGTCAGATTCTTATTGATCCCAAAGTTGTTTTTCAAAGTAACAAAAACAATGGGAAATAAATTGGAAACAAGACATTACTCTGGAAATAGTAAAACAAACAAAGGGAAGAAATTACTTTTAAACGACATGTTTGCAAACTCTTGGCTGGGCCTTACCCTTGGCAAAATAATTCTGCTACTTGAGCCAGCAACTGTAGAAGGAGGGCAGGAAGGAGGCAACAGTGAATTAATGGTGGGCGCAGCTCTGTGTATGCCCTGAGGTTTGCCCTGTTGTATTCCTTTGGGGTCTGACTATAATGACTATAAAGAGCCTCGTGGCGCAGTGGTTAAATGCCTGTACTGCAGGTAAAACTGTGCTCACGACCTGGGTTCAATCCCCGGTAGGAGGCTCAAAGTTCACTCAGCCTTCCATCCTTCCGAGGTCGGTAAAATGAGTACCGAGCTTGCTGGGGGGGGGCAATGTGTAGCCTGCACTCTGTAATTAAAATTGTAAACCGCCCAGAGACTACTTGTAGTAGTATGGGGCGGTATATAAGCAGAACACTTTTAATGTGCTCCCCTAAGAGTGGCAGAAGTGCAAGCGGGATCTTGAAGGGGCAGAGGAACTAGAGATCAAATCGCCAACATGCGCTGGATTATGGAGAAACCCAGAGAGTTCCAGAAAAACATCTACTTCCGCTTCATTGACTATGCCAAAGCCCTTGACTGTGTGGACCACAACAAACTATGGCAAGTTCTTAAAGAAATAGAAGTGCCTGACCACCTTATCTGTCTCCTAAGAAATCTATATGTGGGACAAGCAGCAACCGTCAGAACTGGATATGGAACAACTGACTGGTTTAAAATTGGGGAAGGAGTACGACAAGGCTGTATACTGTCACCTTGCTTATTTAACTTATATGCAGAGTACATCATGCGAAAGGCAGGTCTGGATGAATCACAAGCCGGAATTAAAATTGCCGGAAGAAATATCAACAACCTCAGATACGCAGATGATACTACTCTGATAGCAGAAAGTGAGGAGGAATTAAAGAACCTCTTAATGAGGGTGAAAGAGGAGAGTGAAAAAATGGGCTGAAGCTCAATATCAAAAAAACTAGGATCATGGCCACTGGTTCCATCACCTCCTGGCAAATAGAAGGGGAAGAAATGGAGGCAATGACAGAGTTTATTTTCTTGGGCTCCTTGATCACTGCACATGGCGACTGCAGCAACGAAATAAAAAGACGCCTGCTTCTTGGGAGGAAAGCAATGGCAAACCTAGATAGCATCCTAAAGAGCAGAAACATCACTTTGCCAACTAAGGTCAGGATAGTCAAAGCTATGGTTTTTCCAATAGTGATGTATGGAAGTGAAAGCTGGACTACAAAGAAGCCTGATCACCGCAAAATCGATGCTTTTGAGCTGTGGTGCTGGACGAGAATCTTGAGAGATCAAACCTATCCATCCTGAAAGAAACCATTACCAACCCCGAATATTCACTAAAAGGACAGATTTTGAAGCTGGGGCTCCAGTACTTTGGCCACCTCATGAGAAGAGAGGACTCCTTGGAAAAGTCTCTGATGTTGGGAAAGCTTGAAGGCAAAAGGAAAAGAGGATGGCAGAGAATGAGATGGTTGGACTGTGTCAGCGATGCAACCAATATGGATTTGACCAAACTCCGGGAGGCAGTGGAAGATAGGAAGGCCTGGCGAGCTCTGGTCCATGGGGTCACGAAGAGTCAGACACGACTGAACGACTGAACAACAAGAAGAGTGGCAGAATGCCTCCTGTTTGCCAGACCCTAGTGGTAAGTTTAAACTGGTGATAGTCAGGAAGGGAAGATGGTCTGAGCCAGCTGACTGACGAAGCTGCTTGGATGAGTAGCAAAAAGTTTTGATTTCTCAAAACAAAACAAAACAAAACAAAAAACCGAAGTCCAGTTGCCATGACTCAACTTCCAGATGAACTCATCTGGATGCCTGAGAATCTTCACAGAGACAGTATTTGGTTTGACCATGCTAGGTTTTTCTACTTTTTAAGCCCAAGTGTTAAATCTGTTCCCCAATTGAGATAATTTTTCATGCATTGCTCAATCTTATCTGCTCTCTTCCCTCTGCCGATTAGGCTGCTGATTATGTGCAAATACAATGGAAGTTGAAGCATGTTAAATGGGCATTTATCTTGGATTTAACAGACTGAATAAATACACCAGTGTGTGAGATAAGTGTCTGGCGATATTTATGGATCAAGCGTTTTTGTGCCCAAGTCTTACATGGCCCCAGAAAGGTCCATTCAGATACAACCACCACTGTGAACTTTGGGACTGAATGAGAGAGAGAAGACAGCAGAGACAAGATGCTGCTGTTTCCTTCTCCCAATGCCCGAGGGTTCTATATAGACAGGGATATTCCATACACATGTCCAGCCACCTCAGCTAAGTGGATATTAGCAAGCTTTGATGGAGTTAAAGCAATGAAAACAAATTGGATGTTCCAAACCCGAGCCTGGCATTTCCTCTGGCATATGAATTGCAGAAGCTTTTTATGAGGCAGGAAGAGAAACCTGACAGCATCTTATAAGCATGTACCAGGAGGAGCACAAGCGATGAGGTTGGTGGTGGAGGGAGATTTCTGGCGGCCTTCAGAAGAACTAAGAAGCTGTATTCTGGCTCAAAACAACTTGGCTCTTAAGAGTGTAACGGCACGACACAATTACAACAGATTTAACCCACATTGGTGGCTTCATGTTATATAATCCTTGGATTTGATAGTTTGGCAAGATACAGTGGTACCTTGTATAAAGGAATTAATTTGTTCCAAATGAAATTCTGTTAAGCAAATTTTGCTTTATACAAATTTCCCATAGGAATGCATTGAAAACAGAGTAATCCCTAATTGTGACCATTTTTATGTTGTACAGAATAGATTCGCCCCATAGACGATTCTGTTAAGCAAATTTCCCCTATTTCTGGAATTTTTAATGTTATACAAACCATTTGCTATACGAGGCTCCACTGTAGTTGGAATCCTCTGCTAGACATCTCTTGTGCACTGCCTTGAATTTTAGGAGGAAATCCTAAATTTCCCCATCAAACCATGTGTCCTCAGATTCTGCAAGATGCAGTTACTTTAGTTAAAGCACCATCAGACTGCTGTAACTGCATAGTATAGACACACTGGTTTGAATTTCTCTTCTACCATAAACGACTGGAGCGCCCTTCTGATGAGGCCGAGGTGAGCAGGCTGCACTATGCTTAGAAAAAAATGCTTTCTGGACTGCAACATCCAGAATTCCCCCCAGTCAGCTTCTGCCTGGGAGATTCTACATGCTGAAGGCAAAGACTTTACTCTTCCAGACTATGTTCCATGCGTTTATAATACGTTCCAAAAAATCTAGAATAAAATTCTTTCTTTGGAACCCCCCGCCCCAAGAAGCAGTGGCCTTAGCCAGGCAGAGAAGCAGACCTAGGGTCGCGGAGGACTTCTATCTTAATGTCTCTTTCCTTGCTGTGAACTCACCACAAGCCAGACATCTACAATCTTGATCCGTGTCCTCCACTTGTTATTATGATGTCTGGAAGGGGATTAGGCTGTTTAGTAGGGGCTATCCTTCTCTTATCCCTGTTTGCAGGTGAAAGGTGGGGGGTGAGAGTCAAAACAACCTTGCGTGGATGTTTGGAAGGATTTCAACAAGGTGAGCAAGACTGCGAGGGCGACCCTGCCCACCGTGCACCACACAGCTGACACCCAGTGCTGGCATTCCTCTTCTAGAGCCAAAATCACTGCAACTAGCATACGACAGTGATTTAGGAGAGCCAGAGGTTGGGAGTTTGATTCCCTACTGTGCCTTCTGCGAGAAGAGCCAACCTGGATGGTCTTGGGCCAGCTGCACATAGTCCCAGGGCACCCCTGGAAGAAAGGAATGGGAAACCACTTCTGAATACTCTCTACCTGGAAACCCTCCAAAAGGGTCGCCATAAGCCATAAGGTGGGGCATGGCGGCTCAGTGGGCTAGAGCACTCAAAACTGTCAGCTGTAAAGTCGGCAGCTCAGCGGTTCGAATCCTGGGTGCCACACAGCGGAGTGAGCTCACACTGTTAACCCCAGCTCCTGCCAACCTAGCCGTTCGAAAGCATGTAAATGCAAGTAGATAAATAGGTACTGCCGTAAAAAGCGGGAAGGTAAAACAGTGTTTCCTTGCAGCCATGCTGGCCAAGGACTTGCACAACACTGGCTCTTCGGCTTGAATATGGAGATGAGCACAGCCCCTAGAGTCAGACACGACTAGCACGCAAGTGCGGGGGGAACCTTTACCTTTGAAAGCCAGAATCAACTTGACAACACATCCTCATTGAAATCCACTAGGTACAGACAAACATAACTCACCGAGGCCACTGTCTTTCCCACTAAGCACAGCAAAACTCAAATGCAAATTTAAGACAGAGATTGGGAAAGTTACTGTCTTGGATCTCATATCCTGCAAAACAAATATTTGATTTGGTGTTGGTTTATTTTAGTTAAATGGTGATTTTATGGTGTGTATCATATGTGTAATTTGTTTTTTCATTGCATAACTGTTTTGTTAGATTGACCTGCCTGTACACTGCCCATAGTACTGCAGCTATTTGCTAGCTGGGCAGTATAAAAGCCAAATAAATAAATAAATAAATGCCCCAACCAGTAATTTCCTTGGCCTCCCTATATCAAGTGGCACGTGGTGCAGTTTGCTTCCAGCTGTTTCTGGTTATGGGCAACATGCCCTTCCAAAGTCTCTAGACCAACAATACCAGCACAAGACGCAGGTAGACAAGGAACTTTCTTCAAATCCAGTTGGACAGCAAAACAGGGCCAAGAGTCAACCTGGCCAGACTCAGCTGTGTTTTTCATGTGACCCAGGGTTCCCTGAAGCAACTGACTTGCAGAGGACCAGAGGTCAGGTCATCCTGCGCTTCAAGAATCTTTTAAGTGTGCACATGTGGAAACCGGGAAAAGGTGCCGTGTCTCCGGAATTCCGAGTGAAAGCCAGTAAAATCCAACCAGGGAGAAGGACAGAAGCCAAAACCATAATTATTTAAAGGCAGGCAAGGCAAAGGGATGCAGAAAATTAAGAGCTTTTGCAGTACTTACTGAGAACCATTTCCAACCTACCATGGACAAACCCACGTCTTTATGGCGCCTGTGTCTTGATGCACATATACAGTACCCACATGCCAGTTGGCAGTACAGCCTAGGGCAGTGATGGCGAACCTATGGCATGGGCGCCAAAGGTGGCACTCGGAGCCCTTTCTGTGGGCACCCAACATTGTCCTTCATAGCCACTTGTATACAGGTTAAATTACTGTATTGTCACTTTGCAAAAAAATTAGTGGGTTTTGAATTGCAGTTTGGGCACTCAGTCTCTAAAAGGTTCGCCATCACTGGCCTAGGGGTTAGCAACCAACCCTGCCCAGATTCACATCCTTGCCTAGCTATGAAATTCACAGGCATGGTTCTGGCCCCTCACAGGCTGAGCCTGACCCTACCTTACAGTAAGGGCGTTATGAGGACGGCCAGCCAGACCCCTGGCACCCCTCTCCTGAAGATGCGCGTTGCAAGCCACTCAACATCGAAATCAATGAACCTGCTGGTCTTGAACGGGCTACCAGAGGGGTCGCTTTGGTTGCCACGGACACCCACCCCCCCACCCCTCGCCTGGAAAATAAACCTCTTCTTGCAGAAGGCGAGGTCCCAGGATGCACAGAAGCTGAACCAAACCTTCCCGGGGTGTGTGTGTATTTATTTATTTTATTATGTTTTTGGCAACCTCCGCTGCCCTGAACAAAAGGGATGGGTGGTCGGTGGAGCAGCCGGGAGTTTCAAGCATCAGATCCAGGAAAAGGGGGGCCTTTTTTTCTGGAATTAGGAAGAGCTACGGGCCAGATCGGGGTTGGGGTTGGGGTTGTCCCAGGTGGGCGTTTGCCTCGCCTCGGATGCGCGCCTCTTGGCTCCGCTCGCCCCTTTCTCGGTGGCTGCCGGGGGGGGGGGTGAGAGAAGGGGGAGCCCGAGGCAGGCGGGGCTTTCTTTGCAGGGGGACGCGCGCGCGGGTGGGGCGGGTGGGGGCTTCGGAACGCAGCCGGGCAACCTCCTCTCCCCCCTCCTCCTCCCGCTGGCCGGCCCCTCCTCCTCCTCCTCCCCCCGCCGTCGCACCTGACGTCAGCCTTTTTGGGGGGTTTTCTCTTCCCCCGGCCCGTCCTTCTCTCCGCGCATTTGGGCTCCGGCGCCGGGGAGACCATGGGGCGCAGCCGGGCAGGACGCGTCGCCTTGGGCTGCCTCTGCTGCCTCTTCGCCGCCGCCACCTACGGCCCCGGAGGTGAGTCCATAGGAGAGCAGGAGGAGGCGCGGCGCCGGCCGGCGCCGGGCGCGTTCACACGGACACGCCGAGCCACAAAGGAGACCAGGGGCGCGGACGGAGGGGCGGGAAGGCGGGGAGCGTGGACGCGGTGCCGCGGAAGGGAAGCGGGAAGGCTGCAGGCTCCGGACCCCCCTCAAAAAAAAAAAACCCACCCCAACTCCAGCAGTGCAGATTTCTCTTTTTAAAAAAAGTCGAGGTTGGGAATTTTGCAACGCGCCTCGGACAAAAAAAAAAAAACCCTACCAACCAATTGGTCCCTCCGTTCCCACCCCTCTGGAAAGGTGTGTCGCCTCGGCGGCTCCTTTTCAAGTGCCCTCGCCTTTTTTCTAGCCCCCGCCTCGTTCCCAATCCGCGGCGATCGCCTCCGATTCCAGAATCCAGAAAGGCTCGGAAGCGGGACAGTGTTTTTTGGAAATAGGGGTCGGCGGTTAGGGTTGCCATATATTTATTTATTTAGCATTTCGCCCTAAGCCAGGAGGAGGAGGAGGAGGAGGAGGAAGAGATGCTTTGAGGGGTGAAAAGCCCAGCCTGTGAGGGGCCAGAACCATGCCTGTGAATTTCATCCGCTGGTTTGCAAAGAAAGGAAGGTTTCGCTCTTTCCCTGCCGCCCAGTTTTGCAGGGTGCGTCCAACCCAAATCAAACACACCCACCTCCCCTCCCCTCTCCCCCTCCTCCCACCTTTTTCTTTCCTTTCTCTCTCTCTTTCTCTCTCTCTCCGGGAGGAACGGTAGCGCCTGGAAGCGCTTTGCAACTGGTGGAAAAGCGAAAAGGGGAAACAAAAAAAGGGACGACCCAAAAGGAGGCGGGGGGGGGGGGCTGAGGAGCTGCCTTGGCGTGCGAGCGAATCCGCCGCTAGCAGGTCGGCGGAGGCCCCTGGGGGGGGGGGGCTGCGGCGGCGGGGGTCTCGGGTTTCGGTTAAAAATTAAAACAAAAACCAGGGGAGACCTCCCGCTCTGTTCGGCAAACGACCAACCCCCTCTTTTCCCCCGTCTCCTCTCGCCTTGGATGGCGTCGGGGCCGGCGGGTGATCGGTAGCAAACCTGGGGTAAACCGACCCCTCTTTTGGGTGGGGAGGAAGGAGGCGGCGGCGGCGGCCATGGGGTAGGTGAGGCAGCAAGCAGCTGCCTTCGGTGTGCCTTTGGGGAGGGGGTGGTTTCATCCCCCCCCCAAAAAAAAACCTTTAGGTTAGGCTTTTGTTTCAGCTCCCTGGTGGGGTTCTCTTGTCAGCATGTTTTAACAGAAGTTGAAAGCATGCTGAAAGATGCGCGTGCACGCGTGTTTTAAAGGTCTTTTAAAGGCGAAAGGTGGGATAAAAATATATTAAACAAGACCCTGCAGAAGAGAGGTTGCGCCCTGTGCAACTCCTTGCCTTAAAAAAAATCACCGGGCTGGTAATGATGATTGAGGTGCCTGCGGTTCGTTGTTGTTGCCAAACCCCCCTCCCTTGGATCACTTGGGCGCTGCGAAGTCTTTCTTTTAAGGTGAACCGCGTGGTGGTGGTTCTGAGATAAACCTCCCTTCCGTCCCTTCCTCCCTCCCTTGGGATTCATCAGACTTAATGCCCCCCCCCCACTCCTGCACTCTCCAGGGGATTACTTATGGCACATTTGGGTTGCGGCAGGCTGAGGGGTGAGACCTGCCCTTGGCCCCTTCCTTTCCTGCGGGTGTGGAGAGCAGTCTGGGTGAAGGAGGGATTTAGCGGGGGGTGGGGGACTGAACGCAACCCTGCAGGCTTTGTCCTAAAGGATCCAAGGAGGCCTAGTTTACAGTTGCAGGGAATGAGCCCCCCCCCTCCGTCAGGAAGAGAGTGACACCCACCCACCCCTTCTTCTGCTAGTCGGGAGGAAACGCCAAGCCCGAGTTTGGATGGAGGCGCAGGGCTGCGCCTTCCTTGGGTGGGCGTTGTTGGCTGCTCAGAAGCACCCTCTTGGGGCGACAGGTGCCTCAGCCCTGCCTCCACCCGCTGCCACCGATACCCCCCTCCCTGCCCACAGAAATGGGGCCACTGGGGGATTCTGAGCACATGGCGCAATCTGGGCGTCTGTCTGGAGAAAAGAGGTCGTGGTTTGCTTCTGAGCCTGGATGACTGGGTTTTCAGCTTCAACAATGACACAGTGTTCCCGTAGCAAACGTGCATGATCCTCTCTCAGTCTCTCTCTCTCTCATTCTCTCCCTCCTTCCTGGGATGATGATTCTTCCTGAGTCCTCTTCTTCCACCTCCACTCCAGTTAAGAAAAGACTTCACCCTCTTCCCAAGCAGCAGTTGTTGGCGAAATTGTCAGTTTGCAGGACAATTGGGTGGCCTTTGTATTGATCCTGATGAAGGTCTGGCCCAGATGTGCTCTTGAGCTGTGTGTGTTTTATGCCCTAGGAAAGGCAACCTTGTTTTGTGCACCATGGTATAGATTTCAGAAATGCAGGTGCGTCGTGCCACTGATGTTGCCTTAAAGCATGGATAGGTGGAATTATAGGGATCAAATAGGCCTTAGGTTATCGGGCCCCACCTTTGCTCAACGTAGAATATATAGTGCAGGAAGTAAGTGCAGCATCCTGGATGATGACCATTCAGCCTTTATTTAAGGCCTCGTTACCAAGAGTGGTCTTGTGACAGCATAGGCAGTCGAGAAATCCAATACAAGTCATGACAGCACACCTACTGCCTAAACCAGGCCTGCACAACAGGTAGACCGTGGGCTACCAGTAGCCTGCCGGTCATCAATTTTAAAAGTGAGGGGGTAAGTTCTCCACCCCTCCCTCCCCCAACCCAAGGACCACCACTGCCCCAGCAAAGTTCTGGGTCTGTCTGCCAGCCCACTGTCTCAGCTGAGTGGGGCAGTTCAAGGGCCATGATGCATTGAAATCTGTTCCTTCCAGAATGGATTAATTGATTTTCAATGCATTCCTATGGGAAACCACTGCTCTACTTACAATTTTTTTACTTAAGAGCATGTGCTCGTAACAGATAAAATTCATAAGTAGAGGTTTTAGTATAGTAACTCTTGGGCACTTTGGGCCGGAAAAAGTAAATCTCGGCCTGTTCAAAGTTGAACAGCCCTGGCCTAGACCACTGTTCTCTACATAATAAACAGCTCTTACCTAGTCATGGTCTTAGTGGTTTGCTTTCCCCTTTTGTTTCCAGAAGTGTTGTATGTATTATAAACAGCAGGCATCCTCTGTGACCCCCCCACCCCCCAATCCCAGTTGGGAAGCTGAAATGGCTTCTATG
This sequence comes from Phrynocephalus versicolor, assembly GCA_023846285.1. NCBI lineage: Eukaryota > Metazoa > Chordata > Lepidosauria > Squamata > Agamidae > Phrynocephalus > Phrynocephalus versicolor. The sequence continues at coordinate 779,256 of JAHTLZ010000327.1, read as the reverse complement.
AACTCTTGGCTTTCTCTCTGACAGCCAGTCCCCAAATGGACTCAGAAAGTCCGAGAGGTTTGTGGCTGCCATGAAAAAGTCCTTGTGTGAGGTGAGTCAACCCTGCGCCCTCTTGGGGGAAGGAGGGGTCCTGGAGCAGGGAGCCTGCAGAGATCATAAAGTTTCATGGGAAGAGACTTCAGTCGTTTCCTTGCCTCTGGCAGGGCTCAGAGGTGGGCATTTTGCTCTTTTTGTCCTAGAGCGCCACTTGGCAGGGGTCTGGTTTTGCACCCTCCGCTGTCAATGGGTCCATGGGTCATTTCGAGGATGGATTCATGAGTGCTGGGAGGGATTGTGGCTGAAGCCAGAAGGCTCTCTGGGTGGACAGGCCTGGGGGATGTGCTTTGCAAGCATCAATCACTGACCACCCCTCCCCTTAAGAAGGGCTTGCTAATTGGAGTGGGTCTTCCAATCTGCCGCAGTTCTTGCAGGACTGGCCCCAATGAAGGCAAACACTGGTTGGCTAGCTTGGGAAAAAATGCTTCCTTGAACTGCTGATGGTCTGACTTTCATTGGCGGCATCTCAAAGATAAACAAGAAATATCTGGCTTGTGGATTTCAGACCGCTGTGTCGGAGACTACCAGCCATGATGGCAGTGGAATTCTGGAAACTTTAGTCCCAAAGGCTATCTACAGTTTTCCCAAGATGAGAGTCACGCTGTCACATCAGCTGTACATCTGAGGTTTTGGTCTACTCCTTGTTGTAGGTCCACCTACACTTGTTTCTTTGATTTCCATAATGGGGAGACCTGTAACTTAGTAGTACTGTGCATGAAGGAGACCCTGTATGCCAGGCATGTCCAAACTTCAGCCCTCCGGATGTTCTGGACCACAGCTCTCAGAATTCCAAGTCTGTCTTTCCAATGGCAAAGGACTGTGGGAGTTGTGGTCCAAAACATCTGGAGAGCCAAAGTTTGGACATGCCTGCTGTATGCCACTGGTGGGACAAACACAACTCTGTAGCCTTTTTATGACTACAGTACTAGAATTATTTCAGCATGAGTTTCCATTAATTACAAAAAAGTTCTTCAGACCCGCAATGTTTTCAAACTGTAAGTAAAGTGCACATGGTAGTAGGAAAGATGGGATAGAGAAGATAGAAATTGCAAGTTGAATACTGGTAGGCAATAAACTTACAACATGTTTAAAAGACAGCCAAGCAACTGGTACAGTCGTTAGCTATCGAGGAAATCTGTAGATCATACATATTGCCTACAGATTTTTTCTTTCTAGTATCAAAGCAATAAATTCTGCTAAGGCCAGCTGCTTTTTGCCAAAGAAGGTCAAGTTTTTGGCTGTATGTGAAAATTGTTATATGTATACATATATGTGGTCTGCAAAGAATCCCCGGTGTCTGTTTAAGGTTCAAGCTGCACTCTGAAATTTTTAGGTATACCCTAGCTGTCTAGCTGTCTTTGAAATTCCTTTTATCTGCAATGGCTTCTGATAATAGTATTAGACTGCCCTGGGAAATTGAATCATTTTCTTCATTTTTATGGTGACTGCTTCTTAAATAACTGTTTAGTTTATGGTATCTGTAGCGTCCATGCTTGGAAATCCCTGCACTGAAGGTTCTGAAGCTAGTTTGGCAGATAATACAGGACTCTGCAGAGTAACTTGGATCCAGAGAACTTCTTTGGTTTCGTGCTGACCTGTGCAGTGCTCTGTCTTGTGGGTGTGAAAGCACTTGCACTTCTTTTCTGGATGAGGTTCAGTCTAAATTCTGTATTTCAAATTCCTCTCCTGCCCTACCCTCTAAATGGAAAAATATCAAGCAAACCAGCAGATATGAACATGATATACCTTCCAAGAATGGGAAGAATTGTGCAGCTGGGGGGAGATACACAGTGGATGTCCCAAGTAACAAAGGAGCTCTGATTTCGCCCTCATCCCAGATCCTCCAAGAAGCCCCGTTTTGTGGACTCGGGCCTGACATTCTCCTCCCTTCTCCTCTTTACTAAAGGGAAGGGCCTCTCCAACACTTTGCACACACCCAGCCAAGCTTCTGAGCATCTTTAGGAGACCAGTGTGTGGAGACCAGTGAGGCTGCAGAGGGCGGAGGGCAGGATGTTTCCAGTGGATGTTTGCAAGGATTGTGATAACAGCGCCCAAGGGTCCTGGGAGGGTTTCCTTCTTAACATCACTGTTTTTTTCTGTGCTCAGGGGCAGCCTGAAACTCCGGTTTCTGTCTTGAAACTTGCAGCAATTGAACTGTTGTGATTTGAAAGCAGTTTGGTATCGGACCTTTGCCGAGAGTTTAGACTCCGGATTCTAGAAGGCCAAATGTTCCGGGAGTAGGACGCTTTCGGGGGTTCTCGGGAGCTTCCAAAAGGTTTAGTGTGGCCGTGGGAACATGGAAGGAGGATCCTGTGGGCTTCAGCCACTTGGCTTCTGTGAATGAAAAGCAGAGGCAAAGGTCCGTTTTCAGGGACAGCTCAGGACGCCTTTGGTTTGCATTGCAAATTCTGGCTACCTGAAATTCCCAGCTTCCCTCCCCTCCTTATTTTAAACTCTTCCCTCTAAATTGGAAAAAAAGGAAGGGGGAAGCAGGAGGGAAGCCTTGCTTTGTAGGACTGTATTGTAACACTGAAGCCAGGGATGTTGAAGGCACGGCTGTGCTGCACGGCCCATCCCAACCCTGATCACTCCCTTCCATTCCAGTCGTGCTGAGAGAGAGAGAGAGAGAGAGAGAGAGAGCGCATGTGATGTCTTAGGCTGAGTTTGATTGCTGTTCCTTTTAGCAACAACACCGTAGGATTTGAGGTAGAGAGCAAGCCACAAAACAACAACAACCTCATTTGGCAAAAAGAAAGAGCTGCTCAGAGCATGGAAATGCTCTTTCTTTTATTAACTACAAGTCCCCAAATCCACCTGTCACAAGTGCCCAGTGGATTCTGGGAGCTGTAATCAAAAAGGGAATTGTTCCATACCCCTGCCTTTCTACCAAGACTGCTCCTTTTTAAATGGAGACCCTGGGGCCCGATGCTGTGTATATCTACTCCACACTGTGTGTTTTGCCCTAACCCTAGAAAGCCAACTTTGGAAAGTAATTTGTTTCATGGCTTATTTGGGTGTTATAAAAATGATTAATTACCTGTTATTCCTTGCAGCAGCAAAGACGTAGCTCTCTTGAGTTGCTTAACATTTTCTGTTAACTTTTCATGATTTGAAAGAAAACGTCTTGGGATGCATAAGATAATGGTATCTTTACTGAAAAATGTTTGCCAGAACAAATGGCTTTGCATATATCTTACAAATGTAACTACAGTGGTACCGTATAAAGGAATTAATTTGTTCCAAATGAAATTATGTTAAGCAAATTTTCCTTTATACAAATTTCCCATAGGAATGCATTGAAAACAGAGTAATCCCTAATTGCGACCTTTTTTATGTTGTACGGATTCGGCCCATAGACAATTCTGTTAAGCAATTTCCCCCTGTCTCTGGAATTTCTTATGTTGTACAGATTTTTATGTTATACAAACAATTTGTTAATATGAGGGTCCACTGTATGTGGTACAGTAATTAGAAACTGCTGCTCGTTGCCTTTACATCAAGTGTAAACTTGGATTGCATTGTCTTCTTCTCACCACAGATTTTATTTTTACCACCAGACTCCTGACCCTGGCCAAAGTCTGTTTTTCCTCCAGCAAATGAAACTAATTTTCTAACCTTAGCTCCCACTAGTAGTAGCAGTTTTGAGTGTGAAATAGGTCTCAGCCCAACCTCCAAGAAGGCCTGTAAGGATACATTTCTCCAAACCAAGAAGCCTGCTTCCAAGCCGAAGGGAATCTTTGGCTCCTGAGCCGATCCCAGGGGTGATGGAAATGGCCTTCCGAGGCAAACACAAAAGGCACCCATGCTTGAATTGCACAAAGTACCGTTCGGCAATTTGGTTCCTCTTCATTGTTAACAGAAACCCCCTCCCTACAGCTGACTACATTTCTTACAATGCATTCCTTCCGGCCTCAGAGTTTGAAGCGGTAAAATCGGGGCATTCTCACTGAGGTCACAACCTTATATCTTCCTCCAGTGAGTTTTAGGAAGGCTCTGTTGCTCCTTTCGTGTCTGGAGAATGGATAGATTCTCCCAGAAACTTGACCGGTTCATACCCAAAGCTTGGCAGGTGTGTTTATACGTAAAATGAATTTTCTTCCTTGCTGGTGAGAAAGATCTTTTCCTGAGACCTCTGGCGCTGCTCCAGCATTGACAACTTGCTAAGCCGGAGTCTGTGTACATGAAAGAGTGGATCCTTCTCCCGTTCACCCTCTTGTCTCATTGTCCTCTATCTATTGTTTTGATTTTGATTTTTTTTTAAGGTTGCAAACTCCTCAAAGCCAGGGTGTGTCCTCCTCCCTCCTTTGCCTAGCATGTTGCGCACAGGGTGCTGTGCTATAAATATTACTTATCATAACACAGTGCGTGCAGCATCCTGTATAAATAATCAGATGTGCTACTCATTCTTAATCAGGTCCGCAGGGAGAGTGCCGTGGCTTTCCCTTCTATGGAGATTTTCCTTCCAAGTGGACTTCCTTACTCCTTTTTTTTTTCAAAAATCCCCCTCCCAGATGTTGTTTTTCAGTCCTCTGGCATGCCTATTATTTGACGCTTTCCCTTCATCCAATTGCAGCTCGCTCTCTCTCCTCCCTGCAGTCTTGCCATTTTCCCTTAGCGTAGCAAGTTGATTTCCCCACAGGGGGGGGGCACAAGGTCCCCTCAGTTACCCTCCCCCCCCAAAAAAAAAGCCTTTCCAGACCAGCATGTGGAGGCAAGGGGCCGACCCACCTCACTCCTGTGCTTGGGATGCTTGAGGGTGGCTTAGGGCAGAGCTCCGTCAGGCTTGGCTGGCAAGCAAGGTTTGTGTCCTCAACGGTTCCCAGGCAGCCTAAATATGGTTAACCTCTGTGTGAGTCTGGCGGCTGTGTGCTTTCTCCCATGGCCCTCTGTCCCCTCTTTGCATCTTATCTGCACATGCTGGGAGAGAGCGTTCTCGGGCATCCGATCTTGGAGAGTCCTCTTTGAGGAGGAGGAGGAGGCAGGTGTGGGAAGCTTCGCCCCTGTTTGCCCTGCTTCTCTCTTGCTGGACTGTGCCAGGCAAGAACTGCACCTCCCAGGCAGCCAAGCTGTTAACCTGCCATTGTGTTTTGTTTGGTGTCAAACAGCATGAGTGGAGGATGGGCATTGCTCTGCTAGGGTCGGACTGGAGCTGGGAAATGGAACCGCTTCCAAAACTGGCCCATTGGAGTTGCTCAAAATATGCTTTAACCCAGTGGTGTCCAAACTCTGGCCCTCCAGATGTTTTAGACCACAACTCCCACAGTTCCTTGTCATTGGCAATCTAGGCTTGGAATTCTGGGAGTTGCAGTCCAAAACATCTGGAGGACCAAAGATTAGGCACCCCTGCTTTAACCTGACGATTGACTCTGAATGGTTTGTCTCAAAACATCAAGGGCACCTTGCGTGGCTGGCTAAAAAGTCTACCTGCAACAGGGTGAGCAAACACACAGCTTCCCAGATGTTACAGTGTCCAGCGTCACTGTCTGTGCTGGCTAGGGCAGATGGGAATTTCCAGCCTCAGGAGAACCACATCCGGCCGGTTCCTTAGCATCTTGGCCACCTCTGGTGGACAACTTCCTGTCCCTTGGAAGCCCTGTAAAGCTTGGCTATGCGTTGATTTTTAGATGATACCTCTCAGCATCTCTCAACCAGCCTGGAGGATTGAGAAAAAGCTATTGCACCCAGGTTCTGAAGCCCCAAAGCAAGACTTGCATCGGGGGGGGGGGGGGAGAGGTGCTCTTCTACTTTTGCTCCCCTGAGGAATATCTTCGTTGAGATGAGAACAATAAAAACTAATCCAAGTCAGGAGTTGCTGATGAGTCTGTGCTGGACCTGACTCCGAGTAGACTGAGGGTAGGTTGCTAGGACTGGTCCCCCATGGGAGAAGATGGCTTTCTTGTGGTATTTGATAGGGAGGGGTAATTTCTTGGTAATCTCTTGGTGGTTGCAATATGGACATTTAAGAGTTGTGGACAAAACGTGTGTTATCACAAAATGCCATACCTCTCCAGCCCCTTGCTTCTGAGGAGACTTCAAAGTTTAGGGAGATGAAAGAGCATTTCTCCCCTGCATAATGCATATGTTTGCAAACCTTTCTGAAGCCTCCCTTGCAACATTTGCCCTGCAAAGTCCCTTCAAGCCAGAGTAGCCCACCTTACAAGGTTCTTGAGATGAAATGGAACAATTCACAGTTAACCTAGACATCTCTCTCTCTCCCTCTCCCTCCCTCCCTCTCTCCCCACTTAACCCTTTATACATGCCTCGTTTCTGCATCACTTCCTTGGTTTCCAGCTTACAATTTAAAGTAACTTCCAAATGTTGTGCTTTGGAGGATGGGGGGGGGACTAGATTATGGAATTGATGCCCATTTTTTTTTTGCCCTTACACTCTTATTCATAGGTGGGAGTACTTGTTGTCTGCTTTTTGGACTACAACTCCCATCTTCCCTGAGCCAGCACAGCCACTCTTCCTCCTTTAGATCATGTTAAGCCAGACTTCAGATTCTGCCTCTCACTCTCTCTCTCTCTCTCAAATGGGATTTCTGCTGCTTTCCATCACAATGTTGTTATGGGTTTGATGGCCTTTTTAGCAGCTTTTGACAGGATGATTTCAAAGCAAATAAAATACAAGCTGCCAGTCTCCAACGCCCACCTGTTCTGGTGCAGGATTGTGTTTCTGGACTCATTTTCCTCCTCTCCTTCCATTTCATTCAATTACACAAAAGCTAATAAGTATTAAGGACTCCTTTTCTGGGAATCAAGAAGCCTGGCTGCCGGGACTCGGTGGCAGCCGAGATCAAGGAAAGAAATAAAGAAAATAGGTTTTTGGAATTCAGTTACTTTTCTTGCAGCCAAGTTCTAGGAGTGTTTCTTTCGTAAATCAAGGGCTTGATCTGCTGTATCCTGCAAAAGACTTGATGCTCACTTATCCCCTGAGAAAGCTCTATGGGTATTTGTACACGACCCCTAAACTCCGCTGCAAATGGCTCCCAGCTCCAGAGCTTAAAATTGTTTCCCCACCAGCTCCGTAGTTTACAGATAATTAAGTGCGACCACGCCCACCTAAGCGCCTCCCAGCGCACTTTTCAGGTACCTGCTCTCCGGAGGTGAAAATTCGTGATGTGGATATAACGTAGTGACTGCCGGGCTCTCCTTGCTTCTGTTTGTTCTTTTTTTACCCCCTGCCCCTTTAAGAGATCTGAATGCAGCGCCGGGATGGCAGAACGGAGCTGAGCGGCATTCTTTTCTTCCTTTTTTTCTCCCTCCCCTCACGCAGCCAGTAGCCAGGAGTGCGGAGGGGGTGGGAACGCAGGAACAGGGACAAACCCCTAAGATCTCTGGTCCGAATTTAAGTGGCCAGCAGATCTTAGGGGTCGTGTGAAAAGGCTCATAGTTTATCTAGTGCCAGCTTGTACCAAATTGAGCACTGCAGGGAAGCCACCTTAGTATCAAGGTTTGATCTGTGTTAAGTGGATGTAGTTTAAACCCTTTCTTTGTTGCATTTACCTCTAGCTCAACTTGTGTGGATTTTGCAGCTTTTCCATGTTCTTGTGATGGAAAACGAAGCTTCCCCTCAGTTGAGCCTTTTAATTCATGAGACCCATCTCAGTGTCTTCCCTCCTTCCCTCCTGGTGGATACAAGATTCTCCTTGGGCCTCAAAACCATTCAATCCCTGGCTGTCCTTTGTCACGCTCATAAATTCACACCTGCAGCCCCCACCCCGACCCCGACCTCCTTCCCTTTGTTCAGTTTTTACGGGACAGGTTAATGGGACCTAGTCACCCGGCGGCAGTGGCCTCCTGTGGGAACCAAGAAGGACCTTGGCTGGGGTGGGATTGGATGTCAAAGTCCTCCATGGAGGCTCCCCCCACCCCATCCCTGCTGGACAGTTCTCCCTTCTCTTTGCTGGGTGGGCGTTTTGGAAACAGGAGAGGTTTTTTTTTTTTTTCCCCAATGAGAATGAGTTCTCTGTTTGCCATCGGGTCTTGACGGAGTTCTTTGCCCCAGCTTGGAAAGTTCGGGGGGGGGGGGGCTCCTTGAGTCCTTCAATGAAGCCATTGTGTTGGTGGACAACTCCCCCCCACTCCACAGCCCTGATTTTTGGGAAACAGAGTGGGAGACAGAGGCCTCTGAAGAGACCCAAGGCCTGTCCCGCCTCCCCAAAAAACCCTCTTCCCCAGGAACGGGGGGTGGGGTGGGGGGATCAGGCAAAGGAGCCTGTTCTCAGTTCCAAAAAGCAGGAGGAGGAAGTGGCCGGGCCAGTGTTTCCAAAATCGGACGTCCCCAGGAGGGCCAAAGGGCCTTTTGTGCAGTCACCCTCTCCTGCTGGAGTCGAGCTGGAGGAAAGCCAGGAGGGCGTTTGCCAACTGGCATATCTCCTGCCCACGTGCTGCCCCTCCCACCCCCCACCCCATCCTTTGGCAGCAGCTGCTTGGACGTGCTGGCCACAAGCTGCCCGCCAGCCTTTGGGACAGGAAGCGAACAAAAGGCACGTTTGGCTGGCCAGCATGTTGTGCCGCATGCTGGACGTTCTCAGGCCATGAGCTCACGGCCTACGCAGGAAATGAGCCGTGTTTTTGGCAGGAGGGGGTTACATCAGTGGCTGGGTGATTATGCCATCCCTCTTGGGGTCAAATCGAAGTGATTTTGGAACCCTGCCCGGATGAAGAATTCTGAGGAGCATGGAAGCTTGCACCTTTGTACATTCACCAGCTGCTTGCTTGGACCATCTTAAAAATAAAAAAAGTCATCACTTCCCATAACCAGCCAAGATTTTGCAACAGGAATAACATTTTGAGTACTGTACTGTGGTACCCCGACTTAGGAGCAACTCGACTTAAGAGCGGAAAACTGTTGGCATTTTAACTTCTGCCTTACAAATTTTAGATATGGTCTGCTCGAGTTACAATTTTTTTTTTCATTTTGTAACTTATTTCTTCAATTTTTAAGATAGGTACCCTGACGTAAGAGTAGTTGGACTTAAGAGCATGCATTCAGAATGGATTAAATTCGTAAGTTGAAATACCGCTGTATAACCTTCCTTCCTTCCTTCCTTCCTTCCCTGTACCATTCTCCATGCTGGCATCTGCGCAGAGAGCTTGAGAAAGTTAGGTTTATAATAATAATAATAATAATAATAATAATAATAATAATAATAATAATAACCTTTGAACTGTAGAGTTGGGAGAGACACTCTGGATCATCCAACCCTGTCAAGGAGGCCCGGCAGGAGAATTGAACCGCCAACCTCTGGTTGCCTACCTGAGTTTTGGAGGGCTGAAATGCACCAGCCAGCCTGTCTTGGAAAAGCTGACTCCAAGAGACCCGAATACTTTGGGGAGTTTCAGGAGAGCAGTTCTTGGAAATCTCAGAGAAAATGCTGGGTATTGCAGTTTATCCTTCTTGCAAACCTACAAATCTTGGTCTCCTTGAGACATGAATAGCTTTCCTGCGGCGGAAGAGGTTCTAACAGCCTTGCGGCTAAATGTAGCACGAATATCGATCCTCCATTCCACTAATGGTAGAGCTCGAAGAAAGAGGGAGCAGGAAAGCTTCCCGGTCCTCTCCTGCCATGGAGGCGTGGCTCCTGCCCTTCAGCAGGTGGCCCATTAAGGCCACCTTGTGGTCCAGCAACCTTCGGTCTCCATTTCCATCCTTTTTGCACCCTTTCCTTCATCGAGCTGAGAAGGTGGAGCTTGTGCATCACACTTTCAAGTCAGGCTGTTCCCTTTTTCCTACTGTGGGCAGAGCATGGAACTAGGAAAAATTGCTTTGCTGCACTCCCTGGTGGGGTTTCTGGAGCTTGCCATCCAGAAAAGTATCTTTTCTCAACTTGAAATTATTCAGGGGCAAGAAAAGGCACAAGGGCAGGGTCATAGTAACAGTTGGGTCACCTTCTATGGCTGTCCCCCATGCACAGTGGCTCGGCTGTTAGTCTGTGGGACTCGTGTTGTTAGTCTGTGGAACTCCCTGCCACAGGAGGTGGTGATGGCTTCTGGCCTGGATGCCTTCAAAAGGGGATTGGACAGATTCCTGGAGGAAAAGTCCATCACAGGTTACAAACCATGATGGAGATGTGTAGTCTCCAGACTTAAAACCGGGGTACTTCAAGGACCAGATGCAGGGGAGTGGTATCAGGAGACAGAGATCTAGTCTCATGCGCTCCCAGAGGCATCTGGTGGGGCCGCTGTGAGATCCAGGAAGCTGGACTAGATGGGCCTTTGGCCTGATCCAGCAGGGCTCTTCTTATGTTCTTCTTATGTTCTAGTGCAAGGGGGAGGGTAACACATCAGCCCTGTCTTCAAAAAAAATATTTGTGTCCCCCCCTCCAATCTTCCTCAGGTGCAAACTTTAAATGAATTATCAGTGCTGAAAAACATGCAAGTGAACTTGCAGTGCTTCTTTGTCCTAAAGCTTTGAACTGTTTTTTAACCCCATCCAGCAGTAACACTTCCAAGCTCAGGTTCCTTCCTTTGAAACAATAACCGATGTGGTGGGAATTTCACAGGATGAATGGATACAGCTGGTGCTTGTATGGATCAACCCCCCCCCCCCATGAAAGGGGAATGGGGCACCAGTGCTAGGCACCAACCATTTTAAGAGCCTTTGCTCAGTCCCTTTAAATTAAAAAAACAACAACATCTCACCCTTTGCGCCCCTGCTGCTGGGCACTGTCTCTGTACCACGACATCTCCCTCTGTCTTGTCTGTTTGCTAAGCAAGCATCTTCGGGGAGCAACCTGCCGAGTAGACTGTTTTGCTTTGCTCCCCCCCCCCCCCCTCGTTCACATCTCTGCTTAATGTCCCTTCAATGCTGGCACCACAATTTCCCCAGATCTCACAGCCCGATTTGAGCAAGCTGCTTCTACCACTCTATTCCTGGTGGCCGTTATCTCTGGTCACTTGATCCAGGAAAGGACCATTCAGGGGTGTATGGAGGAGGAGGAAGAGGGGGGGAATGCACATCTTCTGGCCATCTAACCTTGGGCAAGAGGGACCTGTGTCCTTCTGAAAGTCTTATTCCCCTGGATGTGTTTCCACAACTGTTCTGGAGGAGATGGAATCATGCTACCAGTTCTGGGTCGGTCGGTCGGCCGGTCTCTCTCTCTCCCTCTCCCTCCCCCCCTCTCTCTCTCTCTCTGTGTGTGTGTGTGTGTGTGTGTGTGTGTGTGTGTTCTCTCATAGGTCTGGTTATCCTGTTTTGTGTACCGTGGATCGCTTTACACTCCCGTTCCTACCTGGGCTCCCTGGGGCCCAATCCTAGCCCTGGGTCGATGCAAACCCATTACCTTTTCTGGAATCCGGCCAGAGACTGCATTACTGGTGCGGATGAGCCAGGAACAAGCCCTACCGCTGGCCCACCGGCCAGCTTCCATACTCTCCTCTCCCGACTCCTTCGTTCGCGGTCTTTTGAAGCGGCTTTCACAAATGGATCAAGAGGAGGGGGCCCCTCCCCATTGGGGAGAATTGGGGGGGGGCAGCAGCTTGGAAAGGGAGCCATGCCTCTGCGCTTGGATTGCCTGAACCCCAAATCGGCTTCCGCTTTGCAAACCGGATCCAGTTTCATCCGAGCCAGTCTCATGGCCGGGCACCACCCTTTCTCCTGCGCTCTCTGCCTTTGCAGTGTGCAAACAAGAGAGCACAGTAGGGCTTCTTTAGCAGCCTGGCTCTGTTCAGACAGCCCTCCCTCCTACCCACCCACCCTCCTTCCACCAATGCCGGAGGCCCCTCCCCAGCTTCCCCCTGCTGTCTGCTTCAGATCGCCTTGCTTTTTTGAAAGGCAGCTCCTTGGGACGTGCCCCTTTCCATGCTTCCATCGGCTGCCATTCCCTTGGTGATGCCATCAATAACCGTGGGGCACACCGCTTCTCTTGGTGTCGCCCCCCTCTCTTACACCCATTTGTGGAATGCCCTCCCAAAACAAACCTGCTTGTGGTCCTGCTTCTGGCACCATTTTAAAAAAGCAAAGCGTGCTGCTTATATACTGTTCCGTAACGCTTAAAGCACTCTCTGGGTGGTTTACAATTTAAGTATGCAGACTACACATTGCCCCAAGTCCTAGCATCCTGAATACTCATTTTACCAACCTCGGAAGGCTAGAAGGCTGAGTGAACCCTGAGCCGGCTACCTGGGATTGAACCCCAGGTCGTGAGCACAGTTTGGGCTGCAGCGTAGCAGCGTCACCACTGTGCCACAAGGCACATAGAGATGCCAGGCCCCCAAGTTCTGCTCCTGGCAGGAGGCCTCATCCTTGCAGTGCATTTCAATCACCCTTTTTGCTGTTGACGTTTTCCTGCTGGCATTTAACATTCTTAGTTTTGGACACCTGGCCCTCGTTGGGAAACCAGTTTTGATGGTGAAATTTCTGGGAGTCATCAACTTGCTGAAATGGGTAACTCAACCTTTGGGTGGGATGATAGATAAACATTTGAAGTAAATGAATGAATCCAGCAGCACAGGCAGGCTCCCCGTGTTTCTCCCAAAGCTGCTGAGGTTCATGGAGTGGAGAAAAAGCCTTCTAGCAGCCGCGACCCTCAGCTCTTTGGGAGTGTCATATATGACAGACCTTCCTCCACACGGGAAGCACGGAAACCTCCCGGTCTCTTTATGTTCCTTTCCTGCACGTCTGTTCTTTACCAGAAAATGTTATTTCGCCATTCTGTCAAGTGGAAAGAGGAAAAGGCGTCTGCCCTGTGGTCTCCATCTTAAAAAACAAGAAGGGTAACGAGGTCTCAACTCTGGGAAATTCTCCTTGCTAATAGGAAATATGTCTTCCTTATTCCACCCTCCCTCCCTTTTGGAAAGAGCCATTTTTACTAGAATGTTCTGTTGAGTACTGTATTCGAGGCACACTTTTGAGTTGTATCTCATCATTTACGCATCGCCTGCATTGGGATGGGGGTTTAAATTGGTGGCCTTACAGGTCAACTTCATGATTGTATGAAACCAAGACTTTGGTAGCTGCAGAAGGCTTTTTAATTATTTGTTCTTTGGGGGTTGTTTTGGTTTTGGTTTGTTTGCCCCGGTCTCTTTCAGTTGCACAACTTCACACCTAGTGCGGGCCAAGAAGAGGTTGTGGCCAGTCTTGTTGACAGCTTTTGAAAAGAAAAGACACATTTGTGTCACGGTGAAAGCCCCAACAGCAGCTGTTGACCATGAGGGCCCTGCCTCAATAGCCCATAGAAAGGACATCTG
>JAHTLZ010000327.1:747316-765957 GCA_023846285.1 Phrynocephalus versicolor | reverse complement strand
GTGTGTGTGTGTGTGTGTGTGTGTGTGTCACAGCCCAGATCCCAAACCGACACCTGTTTCCTTGCTAACAAGGGAAGTTTCCTGGATGGGAGCAGACCATTTCCCCTTCCTTGCGACTGATGGAAACAGCGGCTTCTTCGTGTCTGTCTTGAAGGAAACGCAGCTGGCACCTCTTCCTTCGCCCCTTTTAGGGCTTTAAAAATCAAGACTAAACCCACATCTCCCTTGTGGGGGGGGGGGACAAATTCTGAGGAGAAGCCATGGCGAAGGGGAAGGATTTCCACTCTGGTCTCTTTGGGAAGAAAGAGGAAGCAAGAAAGGGGTTGGGTTTTTTTGCTTTTGTTTTGCAAAGGAAGCTGTCTTTAAATCTGTGGATTCACTACCTTTTTTTGCGAGGGGGGGTGTCTTTGAGAATCTGAAATAAACTATGGACCCCCGCCCTTCAGGATGGAAGGGGAAAGGGGAAAAATAAATACACACAGTGTTTTCCACACTGGTTATTTTATTCCCTTGGCAACAGACTTGACGCACAGGAGCAGAAGATATAGATGTTGGATAGAAGAGGTGTGGTTGAGTTTAACTGGACCTTGTTGATCCTGGTCCTTGTTGATCAAAATGGGTGGGGGGAGAGCCCTTCAACAGGTGCAGGGTTGGCTGAACAGGGGAGCAGACCAGTTCTGAGCAAAGGGCACTTATGCCCATGCTCCGGCGTGCTTGTGTTTAAGATGGGAATCTTGCTATTATGCAGTTGTTTCCACTCCAGCACCAGCTTGTTGGAGCTGTGTACCTCTTAAGCTCGTGCTATGCCCATTTTAACTGTCATGGTTCCCCCCCCCCTGCCCCAAATGGTCCTGAGGCTTGCAGTGTGTGGCTGTGAGGAATTCCTCAGCTCTCCCTCCCCCAAATGGTTTCCTAGAAAGAAGGAATGAGTTCACACCGGTTCCAACTGTGGCATAAATACACATTGACCGCTCTCAGCCTCTGTGTAAGAGGCCTGTGTAGGCCAGCGGCCTCTGCATCCCCTGGCAAGACCTGCAAGGGACGTACAAGGGGTCTCTTGAGCTCAGTTTTAATAAATCCTAACTAAATTGAGAGGCATTTTAGTGTGCCCTTCTGTACCTTCTTATTTTCTCTCTCTCCTTTCCCCTGGAAGGGATGGAAACCATTGTGTGCTTCTGCTTTTTTTAAAAAAAAAATGTTGTCTTTTGCTTTAACGTGGACGGAAGGGGAAAAGGAACCATCCGCCAGTTGCAAAGGAAGCAGGCTTTGGATACTTGTCCTGGAGCTGAGGAAACGGCCCACGGGATCCTTAGAACTTGCCTGCCCCTTGATAGAATCATAGAATCATCATAGAATCCTAGAGTTGGACGAGACCTCAAGGGCCATCTAGTCCAACCCCCTGCCATGCAGGAACACCCATCACAATATTTGCGACAGGTGGCCATCCAGCCTCTGCTTAAAAACCTCCAAAGAAGGAGGCTCCACCACCCTCGGTGGCAGCATCTTTCACTGCCAAACAGCTCTAACTGTCAGGAAGTTCTTCTGAATGTTCAACTGGAATCTCTTCCTGTAGTTTGAAACCATTGCCCCGAGTCCTAGTCTCTGAAGCCATGGAAAACAAACCTGCTCCCTCTTCAATATGACATCCTTTCAAATATTTAAACATAGCTATCATATCCCCTCTCAGTCTTCTTTTTGAAAGGCTAAACATTCCCAGTTCCCTAAGCCGTTCCTCATAGGACATTTCTTCCAGACCTTCAGGTTTGCTGAAAAGGTGGAGCCATGGTGGTGGAGCAACTGGAGCGTTGCCCCAGGGCATGAGAAGTTAAAAGGCTCCAAACTAGAACTGAATCTGCGGGCGGAAATTGGGAAACTAAGGCACATCCCCGCCCCTTCTTCACAATGTCCTCTTTTTTTTTAAGCGTCAACTTCTCTCTCTCTCTCTCTCTCTCTCTCTCTCTCTCTCTCTCTCTCTTCTTTTCAGCTTATGGGGAGAGGGGACTCCCCATTCTAATCCACCCATGTTTGTGACGGGTGGCGGATCATGACCATGCCTCCACGTGTAGCGGGTGGGATTGTGTCCCTGGTGCCCAAGTGGCTAACAATAGCCCTAGTGTGGGTTTTTTTTTTTTTTTTGCCATAAAATGGCTAGGAGAGCTCGGGTGTGCCGGTTCTGTTCCTTCCAGAGGCCAGCTTTTCTTGCCAAGTCCAGCTGGAAGCGCCAGAGCCGGAAGGGAGAAGGGATGCGAAAGGGGTGTTTTGATGGCTTTTTCCTCACCTCTGGCTTGTCTCTTTGTTGCAGGAGTGTCGGGAGAAGGGGAAGTCTCCATGCCCGAGGTGGTGGAAGCGGAAGTGGGGCAGACGGCCCTGATCCCGTGCCGGTTCTCCCTCCCAGAAAATGGCAGCTATGCTTATATCCACTGGTACTCCGTAAGTGTAGCACACTTATCATTCTGGATGACTAAGGACAACCTCCGGGTTGGAGAGATAGGCAGGGGATCTCTCCATGCCATTTGCAGGGAATCTTAAGCAGGTGAAGACATCTGCTTGGGAACACCGTGAAGTGAATGGTGAGCCACTGTGTGAGACAGAATGCTGGACTGGATGGCCTTGGGTCTGTTCCAGCAAGGCTGTTCTTATGTTCTAAATCAGTGGTTCTCAACCTGTTTTTCTGAGCTCTGGTTTTACTGCCATAAGAACATAAGAAAAGCCATGCTGGATCAGGCCAGAGGCCCATCTAGTCCAGCTTCCTGTATCTCACAGTGGCCCCACCAAATGCATCTAGGAGCGCACGAGACTAGATCTCTGTGCCCTGATCCCACTCCCCTGCCTCTGGCCCTTGAAGTAGCCCGGTTTTAAGCCTGGAGATTACACCTCTCCATCATGGTTTGTAACCTGTGATGGACTTTTCCTAGTCGTCAGAGAGGTGAACAAGCCACCCACATCTCATCCATCCAATCCCCTTTTGAAGGCATCCAGGCCAGATGCCATCACCACATCCTGTGGCAGGAAGATAGATGGACTCTCTTGAAAAGGCACAAAAGGATCAATCAGATTGTTTGGCACATGTCTTATTGTTCATTTCACAGCATCCATCTAGAGCAGTGGTTCTCCACCTGTGGGTCCCCAGATGTTCCTGGACTGCAACTCCCAGAAATCCCTTCCACCACAGAGAGTGGTGGAGGCTTCTGGGAGTTGTAGTCCATGAACATCTGGTGACCCACTGGTTGAGAACCACTGTTCTAAATACACACACAGATGGATTTTGCAGGAAGAGGGCAGGTTTGGGAAGCACCCTGGTATTTTGTGCTCTCACTAGATTCTGTTAGACTCGAGACTGCATGTAAGCTTTTGAGGAACACAAAGCTGTTCATCAAGTATGCTCCATCGCTGGCCTCGTTGTCTCTTTGTTTCTTGATCCCTGGCTGTCCTGTCTTCCCTGTTAGTTTTTTTCCTTTTGGCATCCTGTTTTTTGTCATTCGAGGATCGCCTTCCCTGTTTGTACTGGCTCTTCCTTGAGTCCCATCTTCATTCCCATTTCAGTAGCGCTCACTTTCACATTAGAACACCCAAACGACCAAGACTGCCCCCATGTGGCCACTCATCCACCATGCAGTCACGCCAGGCCTGCCCTATCTGGTTTAGCCCTGATTTAATCTAGATTTAGGTTTGTTTGTTTGGCTGTTTACAGCAGATACATTGTAAATAGTGTAGATGGATTCTTCTTTCAAGGCTTGAACCTTCATGATTTAATGCCTGGAGGTTTTAGTTGCATGCTTACAACTGCTTGCATTTATCTGCAAAGTTTTTACACACCCTTTCCCAAGACAACCATCTCAAGAGCGCCGTGCAAACACATAAGTGCTAACGATGATGCAGGGACCCCCCCCCCCAAAGCAAGGCATGTCCACCCAGAAGCAAATCTGATATGGCGGGACCTAATCTGAAGTAAATACAACCAGGGCTGAACCCTCTAAGAAATCTACAAAAGCAGAAGCTCATCAGAACTGTGATGGCACTGTTAAGACACTTAACTGTATTTGTGTGGCAGGTTTTGTCGGATTACAGGCCACGTCTCCAGGTGCTTCAGGTGTCTGAAGACCTGGCTTGCAATCCTCAGGACAGATGGAATTAGCTGTGCTCGTCTTCAAGAACCGCTCTCTGTTTAATTTGATTTTGTTGTTGCTGGAACAGCCTAACACCACTACTTCTGAGGCAGTATAAGAAATGTAGTCAGCTTTGGATTGGAAGAAGGAAACCCAGCACAGATCCTTGCTGTGTTACCTCTTGGGTGACAAATCCCAAGAATCCACCAGGCAGGCCACGGTGGCCTTTTGGGCCACGTTTGCACCCCTCGGTGGGCCGGCGTCCATGGGGGAGCCCAGCAGAGCTTCCCCGGGGGATGCACATCCTGCCCCGCTTGGGGGCTTCTGAACCAACCTTTGTTCTTCTCGCCATTTCAGTTGGACAAGGCCCAACGGAAGCGGATCATCTCCCTTCTGAAGAGCAAAGAGCAGAGCGAGGACCCCAAACTCAAGGACAGGCTGAGCATCACGGCCAATTTCTCCCTCGAAATCCGCAAGGTGGTCCTGCAAGACGCCAAGGTCTACATCTGCCAAGTGGGCTTGGGAATCCTTGGTGTCGCTGAGAACCGGACCAGGCTGCGGGTCTCAAGTAAGTGAACACCACCCTGGACGGAGGCTTGACCACAGAGAGGGATGAGGAGGGAGCATTTAGAAGAAGCAGGCGAACGTGGAGCAGATGGGTTGTGTTTTTGTTTTGGCCTCGTTGGCCTCATTGATTGATTGATTGATTGATTGATTGATTGATTGATAAACTGCAAAGCCATCTGGCTCGAGGGCCACGCTGGGCAGTGTACAGCAAACAAGAGAAGACAAAAATAGAACAACATATAAATTTTGTTATGAACCCTGTCCTCCGCTTATCCTACTCTAGAAGCTCCAGAACCACCGGTCATTCAGAAGACAGACAGAGGCATCATGGCGTCAGACTCTGAGAAGTATGAGGTAAGAACTGTGCCCATGGTGAGCGTGGATGCGTTTGGTATATGCATCCTCAGGCCTCACAGGGTTGGGTTTGGTCTCTGCAGAAGGTCCTCTTCCTCCCATTCCGTGTTTTTCCCTTTTTCAAACATGTAAACGTTACAGGTTTCCAGTCCAGTTTTTAAGGTCATAAATAGGTGGAATGGTGTCAAAGCCCCGTTAGATTCCTCGTGGCCAGTCAGGATTTGCAGTTTCCTTCCATGAAGGAAAGTTACAAAGGATGAACGGAAGCAAAAGATGCCTCTGCATTCTGGCTTCCCGGTTTTCTTCTTGGTTGTACCGTCAGCTGCAAATCAGAACCACCTTCAAGGGCTTTTTGCCCAGAGTATTGTTAGTCTGTGGAACTCCATGCCACAGGATGTGGTGGTGGCATCTGGCCTGGATGCCTTCAAAAGGGGATTGGGCAGATTCCTGGAGGAGAAGTCCATCATAGGTTACAAACCATGATGGAGATGTGGACTCTCCAGGCTTAAAACAGGGGTACTCCAAGGACCAGATGCAGGGGAATGGTATCAGGAGACAGAGATCTAGTCTCGTGTGCTCCCAAATGTATCTGGTGGGGCCACTGTGAGATCCAGGAAGCTGGACTAGATGGGCCGTTGGCCTGATCCAGCATGGCTCTTCTTATGTTCTGCTTGAGATTGCTGGCTTGTCTTTCAGATTGCAAAATGCATCAGCCGCAACGGCTACCCGGCCTCAACCATCACGTGGTACAAAGATGAAGAGCCTTTGACTGAAAATGGGAAAGGTAAATCTTAAAAGGGCTTTGTGAATGCATGTGGGATGATGCTCCATTTTGCTGGCTGGCAGGGAATTCTGGCATTCAGTAGGGGTTACAGTAAATAAACAAACATTCCTTCTCCTGCCCTCTCTCTCTCTCTCTCTCTCTCTCTCTCTCCCCCCCCCCGCCGCCGCCGCCGCCGCACCAGGAGACAGTGAAATCCGGCCTCGGCATATTAGGGAATCGAGCGGGTGATATACGGTGGAGAGCACTCTTTTGGCGCAGGTCACCAAAGACGACCGCCACGCCGTCTTCCACTGCCAGGTGGATTACAGCTTGATGGGCATGAACAAGACTGCCCTGTCCAGAAACTTCACCATCAACATTCATTGTAAGTCAGAGCTGGATGGAAGGCGGGTGTGTGCTGTGCACTTTGCACGGTTCGTGGCTGCTGGCTTCCCAAGAAGATGCTGCGTGGGCTGATTAAAGAAGGGGTTCTTGTTCCTTGTGTCATTTCTTGGAGAAACCCAGAGCCCCCAGGCCCACACAGGTTCATAAAGAACCCTTGAGAGCTTTTCCTGGAAGCTGCAGCCAAAGACCTACTTTGACTGTGGGGCATTCCCAGGTGGTGGTCCTTAGTTGTGGCTTTCCTGAAACCCTTACAAACCACTGCGTAATTCTGCAGTAATAGATGGTGGCCTTTAACCAATCGGGGTGGGGGTTTCTACGTGGTGTTTTGGTCCAATCCCTAGTTGTCCCTTTTCTTTGTCCACTAAAGGGACACGGAATTTTCAACAGGATGGTGACATTTTTGTAAAGCCCCCCGTGCCTGCTTACATGTTGTTAGACATTCAGATTGGTCTGCACTCTGCAGCTTTGGACGCACCTCTGGAAAACCCGGATGCGATTTCCTTGAAACGTGGTGTCCACAGAGTGGCTCTCCAAGCAATGGTCACCTCGTCTCTCTTGACGGCCTTAGAAGTGCATGGAGTGTGGGGGGTGGGTGGGAATCACAAGTCCTAATACAGGCATGTCCAAACTTCTGCCCTCCAGATGTTTTGGACCACAACTCCCACAGTCCTTTGCCATTGGCAATACAGGCTTGGAATTCTGGGAGTTGTGGTCCAAAACATCTGGAGGGCCAAAGTTTGGGCAAGCCTGTCCTAATGCATCTGGAATGTCTCTGCCTCCACTCTCTGCTCAGAGCAGGGGTTGGGGGGGGGCAGCCGAGAAGAAGCTGCTTGGAGCTGATCCTGTCTCCGTTTGCTCCGCAGATCCCTCGGAGGAGATCAGCTTTGAGATCAGCCCGCCCAGCACAGTGGTGAAGGAGGGGGACAGCGTGACCCTCCACTGCAAGGCCGATGGGAACCCGCCCCCAGAGTACACTTTGGTCCAGGTCCAGGTGAGGCAGTGGATCAGAACAAAGCGGCTGCCTTGCTCGGCAGTCAGGTGGTGGGGTTCGTTGGGGGGGGCAGGCAGATGCCTGGTTTAAGGGACCTCCTTGATCTTTTCTCTTGCTAGACTCTGTCTGGGTGCAAAAGGCTGTTCACTTATGGCCCAAAACTGTAATTTTTTTATAAACTCCATGGTTTCCTATCTGGAGAAGGGCTCTCTTGTAGCGGGTGCGAATCACTTTCTTCGTGTGGTTTCCTTGGAATCCCATGGAAGCGTCTGGTGCCCCTTCCTGGCTTCTGCCTCCAATGATGAGATCTAGAAGCATGCCATGTTCCCTTCCCAGTAAAAATCCCTTCCCAGTATTTGCAAGGTGAGACAGGCCAATGGGCATAACGGTAGGTAACGCCTGTAGATGATGGGCCTCTTCAACCCAGGGAGGACTTGCTGCCTTGTCAGTGACATCAGTGATGTTCACGGCCTTCCTCTCATCTCTCCCCCCCCCCACACACACACACACTTCTCTGTCTTGGTGATCTGAAGGATGGGGAGGAGGAGCTGCCGTTGGATGCCAGCGGAGGGAAAGTGGTCCTCCGGAACGTCAGCAGGAATCAGAGCGGCATCTACCTGTGCAAAGCCCTCGACTTGCAGTCCTTTGCCGAGCTCAACAAGTCGGTGAATCTCTTTGTGCACTGTAAGTACAGCCGGGCAGGGATCATTAGGCGGTGCTAGTTTATTCTGGGAAAAGTGTCCTGTTGCCCCCTTTTATGGGGCGGTATATAAGCAGAACACTTTGCTTTGCTGCTGGGCTTTTCTTAGAGGTGACTGCTGGTGGAAAGAACCCATAGCCAAAGGCTTTACAAGAACTTTGGACATCACAAGATGCTTACAAGAACTTTGAAATTTGAAAACGCCTTCTCCCTTTCCTGCTGAGATCATCTTGTTTATTTGTTCCCTAGTTTGCTCAGTCACTTTACATGCTGGCCGTAGCACACACCACCTTGGAAGAGGTTGCAGCATGTTAAAGAAACTCACATAAATAAAACACCCAACTAGGTAAAGGTAAAGGTTCCCCCCACACATGCACGCTAGTCGTGTCCGACTCTCGGAGCAGTGCTCATCTCCGTATTCAAGCTGAAAGAGCCAGTGTTGTGCAAGTCCGTGGCCACGTGGCCGGCATGGCTGCAAGGAAACACTGTTTTACCTTCCCGCTTTTTATGGAGGTACCTATTTATCTACTTGCATTGACATGCTTTCGAACTGCTAGGTTGGCAGGAGCTGGGGTGATCAGCGGGAGTGCGCTCCGCTGCGTGGCACCCGGGATTCGAACCACCGAGCTGCTGACTTTGCAGTCAACAGTTTTCGGAGTCTTAGTCCACTGAGCCACCACGCCCCCAAAAGCACCCAACTAGGAATACAGCAAGTAAATAAAATCTTTTCTGTAGCTAAAGCCTGCCTTGCAATTAAATCAAACAAATTAAGATTTGAATGTCCCTGGTGGTTGACAAAAGTCAGATGTGAATAATGCTGTTTTTATGCCACTTTCTTAAAAGCAACAGTTGAGCCTCTCCAGGGAAGCCCCCCACCACCACCACCAAAAAAAAGCCTGCTTCCTTGTTTGGGCTTCTTAGGATGCCCCCATCATTCACCCCATGGACTACGAGGAGAGGAGGGTTGGGTCTGCCATGCCTTGAAAGAGGTAACCTTGTCCTGAGACGAGGCTAAGATTTGCATCTCGTACAACCTACACCCCAAACTGAAAATGCATTTGAGGAGGCCCACCCCCACCTCAACATTGCAGCTGCCTGTCATGATAGAATCCGCGTTCCGATCGGGCTCGGAAATGCAACATTTGGATTGTCATTCCCAAAGCAGCAACACCCCGATGGCCAACCTAGGAGCCCCCGTGGCGCAGTGGCTAAATGCCTGTACTGCAGCTAAAACTGTGCTCACAACCTGGGGTTCAATCCCAGGCAGCTGGCTCAAGGTTGACTCAGTCTTCTGTCCTTCGGAGGTCAGTAAAATGACTATGGGCAATGTGTAGCCTGCATTACTGTAATTAAAACTGTAGACTGCCCAGAGACTACTTGAAGTGGTATGGGGTGATATATAAGCAGAACACTTTGCTTTGCTTTGCTTTGCTTTGGTGGATTCCGGATGTTGCAGTCCTAATAGGTTACTTGTCCACACTCTAGACCAGTGATGGTGAACCTTTTAGGGATTGAGTGGCCAAATTGCAATTCAAAACCCATTAATTTTTTTGCAAAGTGCCAATACAGCAATTTAGCCTGAACACAGGTGGCTGTGAATGGGCAATGTTGGGTGCCCCCAGAAAGGGCTCCGAGTGCCACCTTTTGCACCCGTGCCATAGGTTCACCAACACTGCTCTAGACTCAGGACTTAAAAGGGGAGCAAGAATACTGTGGAGTACTGGGGTGGGGGTAAAGGATAGAGTCCCTGCACCCTACCCACCCTGTAGTCTCGGGGCTTGAGGTGTCTCATGGGAAAATGTTCCCAGACTGGCCATCTTTTTGTTTTGCATCCGAGGCAGAGGACAAACCTGTCTCTTTATAAATAGGGGAAATAGGAGGGATGCCCTGGAGACATCTAGAGTCACATTTAGGGTGGAGTGCAGGGCAAAGGACCCAGGAGTCTGGAGTCCATGCAGAATGTCCAGCAGGGTGGTGGTGGTGGTGGTGGGTGGGGTGTAGCAGCCAGGGCCACGGGGAAGCTCCATGGGAAGGTCGGAGGGCCCGGCCGGCAAGTGCCAAGGTGAGGGTGCCGATGAAGGATACTTGGCTTGGGTGGGTCACCTGGAGGGATTTCTCTCCTTCAGATCTGGACGTGCCCACAGTCAGGGGCATGGCGGTGGACGCGGAAGACCAGCAGCGTAGGCACCCACGAGAAGGGGACACCGTGATCCTCACCTGCAACACAACCAGCTCGGAGCCGGTGGAATTCCAGTGGGAAAAGGTACTCCCCTGTCGGTGCTGCTGTTGAAGGCCTGTTCGGGGCAAGGCGGGGTGGGGTGGGGTGGGGTGGAAATCAAACACAATAGCAATAGTACATAAAACTGTGCTGCTTTTCCAAACTCCTGCATTTATTTATTTATTTATTTATTTATTTATTTATTTATTTATTTATTTATTTATTGTGGAGCATGGTGGCTTTACAATAAAAGGATTCCTCTTAAGCACCTGTTGCCCGCAGTCCTGCCGGTGGCCACGCGCCCCTGGACGAGTACAGGCGTATTTGGAGAGGGACGGGGTCGCACTAGGGGGCTTCCTGCTTACCTTCCAGGGCTTTGTTTCCATGTGAATGTGTCTCTAACTGGTTAAATCAGTCCAGATCACAGGAGTCAGCTTGACCACCCCCTGGCCAAGTGGAACGAGTCCTATCCTTCCCTGGCAGGCTGATTTTTAAAAAAAATCTGTGCTGTCTCCTGCGTCGTAGCTGGGCCACGCCCCGGTCCTAAAGCAGGACAAAGAACAAAAGGGGAGAAGGGTTGAGGCGCCCTTTCTCACGCATTGTACCTATTGCGCAAATGGCAGAGGCAACAGAGGCACCATTTTCCCAGAATCCCTTCTGGGGACCAACCCTGCAAGCAGAAAGCTAGCCTATCAAGGATGGACCAAAACGTTTCTCACTGTGGGATGCCAGCCTAGACTGCCTCTCTCCTTCCATGCACTCCGGTCCATCCTGCCACCTGAGCCCTGTGTCAGCCTGCTTCCCGTTTGAAATATTGGAGGCAGCCTCTGGAGGGCTGGGAAGGTCCCTGCTTTGAAAAGTGCCGTCCTGGGAGGAGGCTGTCAGGTTGTGTCAAAAGGCCAAAGCAAGGAACCTCCCCAAACTTGGTGGCTCAGCTTGGCCTGGACAGTACCTCTGCTTTAGTGAAATCATCATCCTTCCACAGAACACAATGAACAGAAAGCTCATAGATTGATTACTGGATTATTTTTTCCCATGAGCCAAGGATGGGAAGGCAAGCCAGGGGTGGGTGGGGGGAAGTTGGTGTGAAATAGAAGACACTCATCCCTGGATGTTACCAACATCCTGAGACAAATATTCTTTGATTAAACAACAATAATAATAACTATCAGGCACTCTGTGTTTAAATACAGTGGTACCTCAATTTATGAATTTAATCTGTTCCGAATGCATGCTCTTAAGTCGAGCTGCTCTTAAGTCGGGGTGCCTATCTAAAAAAATGAAAAAATAAGTTAAAAATGAAAAGGACCATATCTAAAATTTGTAAGGAGGCAATTAAAATGTCAACAGTTTTCCGCTCTCAAGTTGAATTGCTCTTAAGTCGAGCTGCTCTTAAGTCGAGGTACCACTGTATTTGGTTCTTCCTTGTGGCTCACCAGATATGGGGTGTGTCTGGACTCCAGATCCCATCATATCTGGCTTTATAGCTGCAGCTTAGCTCCCCCTCTGGCTTCAAGAGGCAGCTTCTTCTGGGCTTCCCTTTCTGTGGTTTTATTCTCAGCTTTTTTCTTGGCTCACTGGAAATCTTTTCCACTCCCCTTTTCTGCCACCTCCACCCACCCACCCACCCACCCGGCTCTTTTCCAGAAGGGAAAACTGCTTTCCGAGGAGAACCCGCTGAAACTGACCGAAGTGACCTACCAGGACATGGGGGACTACACCTGCCGGGTCAGGATGCCAAGGGTCCCTGGCCTCACCCGCTCGAAGGTGGCTTCCGTCACCATACACTGTAAGCAGGTCTTTCTCCCACTGCCCTTTTTTTTCTTGGCTGCCCCCTAAGCTATGGGGCCGAGTGGCACCCAGCTCTCTCTCGATTTGTTCCCTTGCAGCGAAGCCGAAACTGACCGTGCCGGAGAAGGTGGTGTACGTCCAGGAGGGCGAACTCCTGAACTTGACCTGCAGTGTCTTCTCTGTCCTCAAGCCCAAATTCTCCTGGACAGCAAAAAACGTAACGGTACGTTGGGCTGGGCAGGGCAGGAGGCAGCGGCTGGCCTCCCCAAGTGGTTTAAAGAAAGCACCGGTAAATATGCAATTGCGGTGGTGCAAGTTGAAGATTTACTTCATCCAGAGCTCTCTAGCAAATCCAGAAAGTCCTTACTTCCATAGTCTTCCTCACCATCCATCCACCTTTTCCCCATGGCTACAAAATCATACGAGGATCCCAATCAAGCCTGCAGGGTCTGTAGTAACAACACATGCTCCAGTGTTTCATAAATTTGGTGGTGGTGATGATGAATGTTCCACCTTCTCATGTTTATGGCATTAATAATGATGATCATAATGAAAGATCATCTCCCCTTGCATTTTTGAGAACTGTTTCCCCCCGTTGTTCACCAACAAGCACACCCACAGCAAGAAGCGGAAGTGAGGAGAATGAGCGGCTGTGTCAGCCAAGGGAGGGCCATTCTCTGTACTCGGGGCAATGGTTTCAAACTACAGGAAAAGAGATTCAATTTAAACATTAAGAATAATTTCATGACAGTTAGGGCTGTTTGGCGATGGAAAATGCTGCCACAAAGTTGGGTGGTGGAGTCTCCTTCCGTGGAGGTCTTTAAGCAGAGGCTGGATGGCCATCTGTCGGAAATACTGAGATGGGGTTTCCTGCATGGCAGGGGGTTGGACTGGGTGGCCCTTGAGGTCTCTTCCAACTCTAGCATTCTATGATTCTATACATCCTGTGGTCTGGCTCCACTTTCTGCCTGCTAGCCCAACATCAGCGATCCGTAGCCCTGCGCCAACCAGCCTTCCTCTTGAGCAGAATTGCCCGGCTGGGGTTCCTGTGGGGACCTTGCTAGAAAGTTTTCCTCGCTTCATTTTCTTCCTCCTTCCTTCCAGGGCCACCCACCCGTCTCCCGGAATCACCAGCACAACAGCACCATCTCAGTCCAGGTCACTGAGGCGCTTTTGGCATCGGGGATCAACTGCTCGGCGGAAAACAGGCTCGGCTCAGTTGAACACCATTTCCTGCTGGAACAAAGTAAGCCCAGCATTTCCAGACTGAGAGCAAGGTCCAATGGGGTATTCCATGCATGTTTTTATAGGAAAAACTGGGACAGGCAGACCACAAACTCCCAACAGGGAATTGTATGAATCCTAATAACCGTCCACCACCAGCAGCCAATAACCATGGTGAGATACAGGATGCTGGTTTAGATGGAGCCTTGGCCTAATCCAGCAAGGCTTTTTTCATGTTCTTATGTTCTTGATGTGTTTAATTAATGTGGGCTGCAGAATTCCATTTACCTCCCATACAAAGGCCAGTATCCTATTGCCGAAAGAAATGGTGGAAGGATGCTACACTTTCCTACCATAGGATACTGGCTGAAACATTTTAGCATGGGGTAAGGTCATCACTGACTTTTATCACTGTAAAGGGGACCCCTGGTGTCATTTTGAGTTGACAGGAGAGACAGCAGAATGCGATGCAAATCCTGAAGAAAGATGGAACCAGTGTGCCATGCTTTGCAATGAGAACCCCCCCTTCCCCCCCCCCGCCTGTCTTGGTATAAAGCACATGGTCACCTCTTAAGGCTCGGGGCAGAGAGCAGCTAAGGTGACAAATCTTGCTACTTCATGGCATTCTTTTCTCTCCCTCTTTGCTTAAAGGGCCAGAAGTCGTGCCGCCTGGCGAGAGGACCAGTGAGTATCTCCCTTCGTTCTGAATAGGGCAATGAGGTATTGGGTGGTTGGCAGTTCATGCATCCCCAGAAAAGGATTTGAGGGTGGGTTCTCAAATGAAGCTGGATCACGTGAAGGTCCTGGACCCCCCGTGGGCTGGGTCAGATATCGGGAGAGGTGAGCTGAATCAGTGCCTGGAGGAGAGAGGGACGGTTAGCTGCCGTGCTCCTAGCCTTTGTGTTTCTCCAGAGTGGAAGGCAAAGGATTGCAAGGAAGTAATTGATGCATACATTAACAACATCTGTAAACCACAGACCAAAGATGGGCGGCTGATCACACCAGAATGAATGGCTAAACTTGGGCACGAACTGCCTGGATTTAGCCTGGCCTCCAATTTAAAAAGATCAGAGAGGGGGCCGGTGGGCATCCAAGGGGAAGGCTTGCCTTAGTTCTGGAGCTCCTTTGTAAGGCCACATAAGGCACATCTCTCAATGGTGGTACACACCGGAAGGGGAACTTACTGGACCTTAACAATGGGGCAGGAATTGGTGTGGGAAGATGGCCACTCAGATACAGTGATGCCTCGAACTGCAAAATTAATCCGTTCCAACGGAGTTTTCGTAATTCAAAATTTTCCTAATTCAAAAGGTGGTTTCCCATAGGAGTGCACTGAGAACCAATTAATCTGTTCCAGAGGTCTGGAAAAAGGCAAAATAAGGGGGCAGATTAATTGGTTTTCAATGCATTCTCATGGGAAGCCTGCCCCGACCCAGCTAAACAAGGGAAGAGCTTCCACTGCTTTGCTGGGTTGGCAGGAGAAACCCTCAATCAATGGGCAGCCTCAGCTGCGGAGCTGTCAAAATCACCTGGCTGTCAGCAAAGCCGCTGATTTGGACAGTTCTGCAGCCTTTGCTGCCAGTTGATTGAGGGGGTTTCCCCCCAATGCAGCAAAGTGTGTGTTGAGGAGGAGGGGAGCTCTTCCCCTGCTTTGCTGCACCCAGATGGCTCCTTCGCCACTAGCCACCCGCTTTTGCTCCCCAGCAAACCGAATGCCCTTCGCCCACTGCGGCGAGTGATGAGCCGCCAGTCTGGTGGGGAGAAAAGTCAGGTGGCCAGTTGTGAACCCTTAAAGTGCAGGGAAGGCTTTGCTGCCAGCCCCCCCGACTTTGCCCGGTCTCGCTTCACCCAGTTGGCGGAAGCAAGAAGGGGCGTCAGGAGTAAAGCCGCTGCCCCACCACCACCACCACCACCAGGCTGTGGTGAGGGAGGGGGGCAGCAGCAGCCCTGACCCAGCAGGGGGCTGAGTGGGCGATGGGTCACCCCATGCCCGCTCAGCCCCTGGCTGGTTCAGGGCATCTGGGAGCCAGCAGCCTCCACCCAGCACGGCTTTTCAAAAGGCCCGCGCCCGTGCAAGAGTATTTTGAAAAACCTTGCTGGGCCAAGGCTGCTGGCTCCCGGATGCTCTGACCCAGCAGAGGGGTTAGCGGGCTACAGGTGACTCCACTGCTCACCTGCTAACCCCCCCCCCGCCCCGCTGGGTGAGGGCAGCCAGCAAAAGCTCTTTCCCAAAGACAGGAAAGGGATTTTGCTGTCTATGGGGGCAGTGTGTGTGGGGGGGGGGGTGGTAAGCAGTGTTTTTTCCTTCAGTGCGCCGCCCAAAAGCAGGTCTGAAGGTCCATGCCTTCTGATCCCCACCGCCTGCCTGATTTTCGCGCACGCTGAAGGATAAAGCACTGTAAATTACGAAAAACTTGAATTACAAAGGAAAAAGCATTGTGGTAGCAGAGCTGTCAAAATCACCTGGCAGGTGATTTTGACAGCTTGGCAATGGGCGGATTTTCCTTCATAATTCAAGTCATTCGTAATTCAAGGCATCACTGTATTTAGGTCCCAAACTGTTTAGGGCTTTAAAAGTTACTCTCAACAGCTTGAGCTCAGCTTGGAAGCCCCTGGGTACCCAGGGCCATCCTTTCAGGACGAGTGTTTTAGGTTTCCAATAGGTGTTCCTGGTGGCAGTCAAGTTGAGGCTTATGATACTTGTTGCAGCCTCTACATCACCTTGAAGGGCAGCCCCCTGTAGACAGCATTGCAGTAGTCTAAACAAGAGGTCACTATTGTGTGGTCAGACTGGACCTTGACCCTATTCCCCCCCCACACACACACACACCGCCACCATCCCCAAAAAGGTTCCCTGGGTGCATTTTAAAGACCATCCGGTCCAGTTTGTTGCATCCAGAGGAACACTTTGGGAACAGGCTGCATAACAGAAGGGGAGTATTTGATGTGACCTTTCAGGACTGTCATTTATGTCTTTTCATGAAACGGAACCATTGTGGATCCAGGTACTGCATCTCTGATTATGCTTATTTCAGGCCGTACTGACACCCATTTTAATAGGAGAACATGCATACCTTTTTTTAAAAAAAGACAAGTTTTCTTTCAAAAAAATCTATTCGATCACTATGTTAATAAGCGGAAGCCAGACAGTTCCTAGACTTCATTATGCCTTATGAAGACCTGCTTGAATCATTCTAAAGCTGGTTTGGAGCCCTAAGTGGAAATGCCTTTTGACTTCCTTCTTGTGTTCTTGTTGTTTTGTTTTGTTTTAAATGGCACTGTCAAATCATTTCCAAATTACGGCGACCCTTTCCAGGGTGTCCCAGGTAGAGAATACTCAGAAGTGGTTTCCTATCCCTTTTTTTCTGGGGGTTGCGCTGGGACGGTGCCGCTTTCCCGAAACCAGCCAGGCTGGTTCTTCTCTTAGAAGGCTCAGCCAGACATCTGAACTCCACAATTTTGACTTGCTGATCCATTATTTCGAATGTCCTGCAACAGGTTCCATCAAGCATAGCCTTGGAAGGGAATCTTTATATAACTCCACCTCTTCTCTCTCTCTTTTTTAAAGCACTGCTTCGGGAAGGGCAGGGGAAAGGGAGCTCCTCTCAGTGGTCATCCCCTTGGCCAACCAGGCCACATGGGAACTAGATTTATATCCCTCCTGGGATCTCCCAGGCAGCAATGTTTTTTTCCAGGGCTGGTGGCCAAGGAGCAAGCGCGAAAGCCTTCTCCAGTATGTAGCACCAGTATCCTGTCCTGCCTGCAGGCTGCCTGCAGGCGTCTGGTTGCCCATCGTGGGTCAGGATGCTGAGCTGGCCCAGCTCAGCTCTTCTTTCAGTATGAGAAGCCCACAGCGCCTTGAGAAGCCCGTTTTTTCCCACCATCTAACAGTGCCTCCCTTCTCCTCCATCTGCTGCTCTCCAGATGTCTTCCCTGTTCCTGACTCGCTAGAATCCTCTTCATTTCCCCTCACTCCCACCCTGCCAGGACCCTCTCCAGATGTTTCCCTCACTCCCACCCTGCCAGGACCCTCTCCAGATGTTTCCCTCACTCCCACCCCAATGGGACCCTCTTCAAATGTTTCCTCTAATGTCACCTGGCCAGGAAATGATACAGCAGGGCCTGGGTACAACCAGACCACTCCTGGAGAAGGGGAAGAAGGTACAGTTGGAAATTATCTCGAAAATAAAAACCCCTCTGTTTTACTTTGGCTGGAGCAGCTTTGATTCACTGGTAAGGGGCAACTCACTGCCTCGTGGTCTCCTGAGCACCCGCAGCAGCGCTTGCTTGAGCTGTTTCTCAGCACCCCGCAGAACCATCCTCTGGGTCCAAACTCAAAAGTGTTCCACGTGGGCCTTGTAGATCGTGATGTGGTTTTTAAAAAGGGGATTCAATTTGCTCTGAGAAAATGCCAAGGCGGCGACCCTTGCAGTAAGAGCTGCTCTGCAAACATGCATGTTGCTCCTCCTTTTCAGTGTTTGTTTTCTCAACCCGAGAGAGCCACCAGGCGACTTTCCTCTCTGAATCTCTCTTATTTCAGCTCCTGGGAGTTCAGCTGGAACTTCGACCTCCCGCCCCCATGCTCCACAACCACGAGGGCTAGGAACTTGCTTTTAAAACAAAGTAATGGAAGTCAAATTGGAATGCCTTCTTCTGTGGCTTTTTGTCCCTACATGGTTTGGAAATGTGGCAGGCATATGGCCCTGCGTGGAGCAGACCCAGTCCTCGGGTGCAGTGGATCAGGGGTCCCTTTGTTGCAGGGGGCGAGGGAGAGACAGCCAGAAGGCCAAAAGTCTCCGCACCCTCCAACATCTTATGCAGTGTTTGTGCTGTTGGACTGATGCCCCTCCATCATATGCTGCCCTCTGGTGTAGCCCTTTCAGTTGGCCAATCCCTTGTTGGACCCCTCCTGAAAAGGCTGCTCTTTCCTCTCTTGCTTTCTCCCAAAGACAGCCACTCTTGCGTGACAGCAAGAAGCACGTGGCGATATTCCTTCCGAAGCAAATCAGGCCGAGGGAAACACCCAAGTTCTGCAGTACCCAAGTGTCCTCTTGAGGCACTCGAGACCCACCCCGGGGGGGGGGGGGGAGGACTTTTTTTTAAAGGAAAATTCGTCTTGCAAGCCTCAGGCAAAGCTTTGGGAGAAAGTGAAGGGACTCTCGGAGGCTCTTTTAGGCTTGGGAAGGTTGATTCCGTTTCCCCTTGTCTCCCTGCCTAGAACCGAGTCGGGAAAGCAAGGGTGTCATCATTGTGGCTGTCATCGTGTGCATCATGGCGGTTTCCATCCTGGGAGCTGTCCTTTACTTCTTGCACAAGAAAGGGAAGCTTCCGTGCGGACGGTCTGGGAAGCAAGAGATGTAAGCAAACCCTGCCTTTCCCTCGCCATTCCCCACTCCCTGCCTTCTCCTCCACACGCTTCCCTGTCGGGCTGCCCTCAGCAGCCGGCTTCTCCTCATTTTTTGACAGGGGAAGGGGCTCGCTGTGTCCTTCCACTAGGGGCGTGTGGCATACTATCTGTGGCT
>JAHTLZ010000327.1:727481-747306 GCA_023846285.1 Phrynocephalus versicolor | reverse complement strand
CCTTCCACTAGGGGCGTGTGGCATACTATCTGTGGCTGGCTAGCACTGCACCAGGACACGGTTCCCCTGGAACTTCCACCTCGGCAAGTCCAGGGCACCTCCCAGTGTTGGAAGCAGCTTGTTTTAACAGGCCACTCCTTGGCCAGTGTCAGGCAGAGTTTCAACCAGAGCCTGGAAAGTTACTTTTCAAATGTAATTGGTGTGGGTTGTGCACTGTAGTATTTGACAGATGAAATCCATAATTGTCATTCACTGGCAATGCGTACCTGAAAACAACCCAACTTTTTAATTGTCCCACTGGTCCTTATAAAATAAATCCTGTCAAAATATCCCTTATAAGTGAAAGTAGCTGGAAAACATTGCTCATTACTCCAATTCTGCAATGTACCTCTTGTGACACCCTAATTACCCCAAAGGGTAGCTAGCTACCAGTCATAACATTGCTAGTACCACATGCACAGAATCACGTTGGTTAGCTACCATAGTGGTGAATGCAGATGCATCAAATTATAGCTGTGAATCACCCCTCGTTACTGAATTGCGACTTGCATCCCCGTTCTCCCTTGAACTCAGGGTAGGATTCTGGCCTTCTGGTCTGAATTCTGGCTCCCAATCCCATAGTGACAGAAGAGAGCCCACCTTGAGGGTGTTTGTGCTGCCTTCAGCTCCCTCTTGGGCAACAGCCATGCAAAGCTGCTCCTGGGCTTGGTGTTGCTTGTGTGTTGACTAGGTCAGGCTGGCTTGTAGCCTTGTCTGGTGTGGGGGATAAAGGAACCTCCCAAGAGAGCTGCCCAGTGTTGTTTAACTTGCTGTTGAGCCGTGAGCGTGCCACATTGCAGAGACCAAGTGGGAGGGGGACATTGGCCAGGACACACACTCCCTCCGGTTTCCCTGTGTTGGGCCACAATCTGCAACCCCTCCTCTGCCCCGCTGTACCCCTCATCAGCCCAGTTTGGATGTCCTCAACGCTGTTGCCCTCCCTCCTCCTAGCACCAGGCCCGACGCCCATAAAGACGAGATTGTAGTTGAAGTGAAGTCAGATAAGCCTTCCGAAGAGGCGGGCCTCCTGCAAGGCGCCAACGGTGAGAAGAAATCCGCAGGTGACCAGGTAGGCCCAGCCGCAACGGCCCCGGCAGCATGCTCGGTTGCCTTCATGCAGGGCGGTGCCCCTTGAAATCCCAACATGGAGGCTCTCGTCTCCCTACGTGCCTTCTGCCCGGTTCCTGTGGCCCCTTCTGAACGCAAAGACCAGGTGGTAGCCATCACAGGTGGGCACCGCCTTGTCCTTTCTGGTCCTGTCCCTCTGCTGAGTTTCAGCAGCTGCAACAGAGGGCGTTTGTGTTTGGTTAGAACAGTGGTTCTCAACCTGTGGATCCTCAGATGTTCTTGGACTGTAGCTCCCAGAACCCTCCACCACTCGCTGTGCTGGAAGGGGTTTCTGGGAGTTGCAGTCCAGGAACATCTGGGGACCCGCAGGTTGAGAACCACTGGGCTAGAAGGTACCCCAAGGAGGTCCTGGGTGTTTGAGAACTGCGGAAGGGCTTGCAGCTCAAAGCACATGGGACTGCAAAAACAGAAGGTGGGCAGACCTGGGTCTTCAGCGGGCACTTTAAGAGGCACTGGAGCTGCCCAAGGTGGATGCAGTAGGCACACTTGCTGCACTTCTGGGCAAACCAGACAGCTGCCCGCTGGTGCCTCCTGCACTTTGCCTCCACTGGCCATGCCAGCATGCTGCTGAGCCACTTGCCAGGCACAGTCCGGACACTGCAACTGGGGGGGGGGGTGCTCCCACCCTTTGGTGGCTGTTCAGCCCCCATCCTTAACTGCTGCAGCGAGGCTGGGCTCCTTGTCCATGTCCTGGCAAGAGGGATCCTCAGGTCCCAATGGAGGACATTGCCTCACGTGTGCTCAGCTGGGCTTCCGAGCTTGATCACTCCTTCTCATTATCAGAATGGCTGCAACATTGTACCTTGTTTCCCTGCCCACATTAATCATGTGGGGGAGGGGGGAATACCTGAGACTGACTCGGGTGGTGGGGGTGGAGTTGTTTTGTCTGTTAATAGCATCGCTGTGTAATTATGGTTCTGTTTGGGCTCCGTGACTTTCCAAGGGCGAGGAATATATCAATCTGAGGAACTGAGAGGAAGAGAACAGCCACACACCTTTCCTCAAGATTTCTCCTGACTTCTCAACGCCTGCCTCCCCGACGAACACGCAAGAAACCGCTCCGTAGCCGAGACCCCTCGGCGACCCCCTCAACGAGCTTTGACAGACGACAGGACTAAATACAACGGACTGGCTGCCTGGGCTCCTTGCAGACCAAAAAAGGAGGGAGATTACTTCAGGGTATCTGACTGCAAAAACTTGGCTCTACTGTACAATGAGGTGTTTCTCAACCACCACCACCTCCTCCAGTTTAAGAGAGAGGAGTTAAAAACAACAACAACTCATAGTCATTGAACTGCTTGCCAGGCAAAGCCATCCAGAGCTTAAGTGAGACGTTTTATCGCCAAGACCCCTGTCCTCTTCAGCAGGATGGGAGAAAAGCTGACCAAGGGGTTGGTTTCCCCAAAGATTGGCTCTGGCCTTGCTCGTGGTTGATCTCTTCCAATTCCTCACAGACAAGATTGTCGAGAAGTAGGATTTAAAAGGCCAGGGGGCTTGAGAATGGCTGGGAATAGGCAAGAGGCTCTGAGCTGAAGGACCCATTTCTGTTCTCTCTCTCTCTCTCTTTTGTATAAATCTGTATAGTTGCATATTTCTACCTGAGAACTTAAGATTTTCTTCCTCCCCTCAACTCTGCCAAGGAACCCCTCTCCCTGCCCACTTTCACCACTCCTCAGGTACCTTCCCTAGAAGCAGCACTTGTGAATCCATGGAGAAGCCATCTCAGATCAGGCCCCACAGAAGTTTTGTGTGTGTTAAAAACACAGGGCACTGAAGCATGGAGTTAGTCCTATAGAATAGTTTCTGCTACCCTTTCGTCTTGAGTTTGGCACCTCTGCTGCGGTAGACAGAGGAAAATAAATGCAAAGAGGGTAGCGAGAGAGACGCCAAACATGAAAAAAGGGTTGCCGCTCATTCTGGACCTTGCAAGTTGCACAGCCATCAAAGCGATGCAACGCTTTTTCTTCTTCAAAAATTTGCCTGTGAGGGCCAGGTTCCCTCTGCTGGTTCAGCAGGCCAGGTGCTCAGAAACGAAGGTTATTATTCTCTATTTGTGCTTTCCTTATTCCCCAAATTGAAAATGGGCATCACGCTTTAAATATATTGCAGCCACCCAATTACAGCACTGAACCTAGAAGGTGGGCAAAGTTGGTTAAAATTTTGTTTTCATAAGGGTTCAAAAAGAGCAAACTCGTTAACCAAAAATGGGATGGAAAAGGGTGTTGCGCTTTACTTGTAAGCTACAAAATTATCAAAAGCAAAGCTTTTGTTATATATATATATTTTTGTTGATGTGTGTGTAAATTTAAGAGTGTCTGAGTTGCAGGGTTTATATATATATATATATATTATAAATATATGAAAAATAAAAAAGTTAAAACATCTTCAGTATCGAGCTCTTTGCTGGGTGGTACATGCATGGAAAGAAAATGGAACCCCAATGCACAGCATTGCTCCAGACCTTTTTATTTTTGAACCTTGTAACCCAGGAGGGGTGGATTTCTTGTGATGAAGGAGTTTTCACAGAGGAAACCAGTGTCACAGGATTAGAGCCTCTGAGGAAAAACCCACACCCTTGGCCAAAATGTTTGTTTAGTGATGGATTTCTAGGTTCTCATACCACACAAACTGGGTTCTTTCTACAGTTTTTCATGCAGAGACTCCTGGGACAATCTGCCTTTCAAATGGATACACCACGAGAAATATGCTACAACAAAGAAATTTATTTAAAAATAAAACTTTGTGTTTTTTTTTCCTTTTACAGACACACATGGAATACCCTAATACACCCACCCACCCATCCCCCACGAGATCTTTAGTGGGCAGCTTACCAGAATGAAAAATAAAAAATAAATAACATTAGTTATAACCTCTAAAACATTAACATTGCCTTTGCAAAACAAAATGAGGACTTTAGACCAAATGAACCTTAAAGCTCAGCTACTCTGTAAGAATATTTACCTTCTGTTCTTATTCTTTACAGGTCCGAAAGGATTAAATACTGCTAATATTTTTATATTAATGACATTATAATTTTAAAATAGTCAGTGAAAATCTGATTTTTTTTAAACACTGATATTAAAATTGGTTCTCAACCTTCAGGAGAAACAGAACTACTTCTTAACCTCTCTCCCACCCAAGGAAAGGAACTTATAGATTTAGTATTTCACTCTTCCTATTCTCCCTCTTGTGGTTTTAGTCACAAGAAGAACAACACTTTTTCACTGGTAGGTTAAAACGGCCCCCAGGGGCTAATCCCACTGCTCCAAAATCAGACACAGGAAGGGCGACATTCATCAAGCCACAGGCAAATTCTGCAAATGCAGCAGCAGCAGCAGCAGCAGGTGTTAAGACACAGGGAGGCAGCCGCTGCCCATAGAAACCTCTACAAAGTGAAGAGTTTTGCCTGTGATGGACACAACCCAGAGGAAATGCCTTGCGGGTGCATGCACAAGTGGAAACAGCTGTTGAGCTCTCCGGGGACCACGGCATAAGGAGATCCTGGCCAACTGGGCTTGGTCCCCACAGCTCTTGCCGAAAGAGCTCCTGAAGATGGCAGAAAAGGCAACCCAAGGCCGGCTTGCTTCCAGGCAGATGCCACACAGGTGTCTGTTCTCTTCCAGTGAGTGGAAGAGGAACAGTTGGGGCTTTTGATTTTCTAATGAGCTGTCCCACCCCTTGGCTGGCTAAAACCCTGCATCAGGGCTGCACTGCCTCCATCTGTGGCCTGGGCAGCAGGCAGCCCCTGCCATAAACAAGCACCCCCTCCTGCCACCTTGGCTTGGATTCCTTCCACGTGGCCGCTTTCCCAAGTGGCCATATTTTCAGTGCGTCTCCAGACTCCTCCATCAAAAGGCACTAGACATTTGGCTTTAAGTAAAAGGACGGCCACCTTTCCAGATCAAGAGACACGGGGGAGGGAGGGAGGGGGAGTGTCACGCGGGCAATTTTGTAAAAGCAGCAGGGATGACAGCTCAGGGAGCATTCCTGTTAGTCTTCCCTTGTGCTTGCAAACAGACATTCACGTGGTTCGAGGAGAAAGAGCCACTTGACAAGTTTCCTTGTGGAAGTTTAAGACACAAGTGGACCAGAGGGACACATGCAAGAGTCTGGCCAGGGACACGTGCTGCAACACTCAACAGCGCAGATCTCTTCCCTGTGCATTGGTCCCAACCCAGAAAAGGCACCCAGAATATCTCACAAGCGGTCTGTCTGCAGAGGCATATCTGTGGCGACAGCGGCGGTGCTGCTGCTGCTGTGCAGGTGAGTCTACTCACGAGCTAGCTAGCAGTTAATTCTGGCTGCCAAGGAGTTCCCCCATCTGATAACAAGGAGCTTCTCCAGCTGATAAGGAAAATCCAACTTCACCAAGCCCCTGAGCATTGCAAACTGATCCCTGAGCTGACAAGGAGTCAGCAGATGCTACGAGGGGAAACGGCCAACAGAAGAATCCCAGGCAAGTCTTGCCTTTTCTCTGCGAAGGAAAGTGCAAGCCACTAAATTGTTTAAAAATGGCCCTGCCACAACTGCTGAGCCTGCCGCTGTTTTCAGAAGAACAGGGCTTCTTCATTCCCTTGTTTGCTCCCAAAGGTTGTCAGGGTGGCCAAGGACAGCAGTTAAGACATGCGCTGGCTGAGGCCTGCAAGGGCAAAGACATCTTTGAGGTGCTTCATGTGGACAGCAGCCAGGTGGGACTGATGTTCCCTGCGTCCTATGCATGGAAGGGGCTCCCAGGGCCTTTGCAAGGTGTTGGCATCAGAAAACCAGGCAGTTCAAGGCTTTAAGTGGGGCTACATATGGTGAAAGCAGCAGCTTGGCTTTGGCACAGGTGTGTTCCTGTTCCTGCTGGCTGCCATGAACAGTGTCCTTATGAAAGAGTCCTCCACAGGTATTTCCCAGGAACCCAAGTGCTTGTGGCTGCCCATCTGGAGAGAGCCCACACAAGCAGAGATGCTGTCCATAGCACCCTCTTCTGGTGGAAAAAGTCAGTATTCTTATCGCAGGCAGAGGAACCAGGGGAAGTGGTACAGCAGGCAACCACAGGGAAACACCAAAAATGCAACACAGATCTTCAGGTTGTGGCTGTTTGCAGACCCTGCACTGGGAAAACCCAGGGCGTGCATGAATGAGAGACAGAAATATGTCCTCTGCCTGCCACCTTGTCAGCTGGATCAGTTCTCAAGGGCCCAAAAGCACCCTCTTTCTCTGTGACTCCTGCCAGCCTGCCGTAAGCAGCAAGAACTTGAAAAGTTAAAAAGGGTGTTATGAAATCAGCACTTTTTCAAACACAACACTGATCTCTTCTTTTTCTAAAGAATTCCTGCCCACTTTTAGTCTGCCAAAGGATCTCAACTCCTTTTCAGTGACGGGAGAAGCGAGGAGGACAAAGAACGCCGCCACCACCACCCTGCGTCTTTCACAGCACTTGATAAAAGCCGTGGACCAAGTTGTCACATTTTTGACTGTTGAGCAGCAAGAGATTTACACCGACGCTAAACACCCTTCCTTACACAAATCCCAAAGGTGGCTAAAATGCCACCTGAAAGAGGCCTTTGGGAAGGAGGCCTTCAAATGCTCCTAAGCATCAGGTCTGCCAGCCAGAGGAATGCAGGTGTTGAAAGAAAGTGCTGCAAATCCTCAGCTGCATGGGTTACAGTGGAGTACTGCAGCGCAGAATGCTTAGGACTAGGAAGTCAAGCATTCATCTGGCTCGGCCGGCAACAACCCCTGAGAAGTCCAGCATCTCCAGTGCCTTCGGATCCAGTGTGTGTGGCAAGCAACCTTGGCAACAGGGGAGGCCCGGCAGCGCTGCGAGGAGCTGGAAATTACCGCAAAGGCCAAAAGGAGGAAGCAGCGGGTGGAAGAGAAAAGGAAGAGATATTACAGCCAAAGGAAGGCGCCAGAACCTCTTCCTCCATCGAGAATCTGTACCCGGTAGCAGGTGGCCTCAAAAGCCTGAGCCAAAACATACAGCAGCAAAGAGGCGCCCTGAACCACAGAGGGCACGGCACGACCAACGCGGAGATGCCATTCGACACAAGGGCATCCGGTCTGAATTCACAGCACAAAGACATCTCTCCCAGCCCCCTCCTGGTCCACCATCACAGGGAGCCCGAGGTATCGATCCAAAGCAACACATTTGTTCTCTCAAACTAGAAAGTGCAGGGCAGGAAGAGAGGGATCCAACTGTGGGAGGGGTTGGGGGTGGGGTTGGGGAGAGACCCCCCCGAAAGGCGCACAGACAGACCATCAAGGAGGGCACATTGCTTGGCTCTGTTTCATCCCACTCGCTTCGAAACCTGGAATCGCATAAAACCCTGATGACCGATTCTCTGCAGAGGCAGAGACTTCTCAGGAAGTCTCTCAAGGAGCCCACCATCTCTTCTAGGTAGAAGCCGGGCAGGAGAGTGCCCAGGGAGGCTGATGCACAGGGGGGGTTCCCAGGCCGGGCCAGAGGGTGTGCTATGTGGCCACGTGGGCGGGGGAGGAAATGGAGACAAATTCACGGAGAATATTTTTGGCCATGTCAATATTGTTATGGGCAATGACGAGTGCCTTCTGGATGTCCTGATATGAATAGCCTTGGCTCATCAGGCTCTCGATCTCGCTGGAGAGTTGTGGGGAGACCGCAGAGACCAGCCCTGCCCCACTGCCTTGCAGGCAGCTGCCTCCCTTCCGCTCAGAGTTAATCCGCCGAGGCAAAGGTTTGGGGGGCCTCTCTGGAACCTGGGAGCCGTCGGAGAAACCTGGAGAAGAAAGGGCCGATATCATTCCACAGAAGAGCACCAGCATTTTAGGGACAGAGAGGAACACGTGCCTAGCAGGGACCCCTTTCCCAAGGCTCTCACACTTCAGGACTTTAACTCTTTCCAGCAGCAACCCCTCAATATGACGGCCAGCCCTGCAGTACCAAGAGCACCACCGGGAGGAAGGACAGGTAAACTCCTCCTCAGTATGCATTGCCTAGCAGGCCCTGGCGGGGGGGAGGTCACCCTCAGTCGGAAGCAGCTTTGCACTCCTGGAGGGGCACATGCTAAGCCAGAATTGGGGGAAGGCACAGCCAGAGGCTTCTTCCTGCCATGGTCCAGACTCAGCACCAAGAATGGTCATTCTAAACTGATGCTCTCCTGTACAAGACTGCCCCGGAGGACCAGAGGACAAAGTGTAGGCACCTCTTCCTGAAGCAACAGGAAGGAGAGAAAAGAGAGACATTGGGTTTTCGTGGTGCCCATTCTTCAGCCATAAGAGACAGCCGGCAGAGTGGGAACCACTCAAATGTGGCACGGTGGTTCTGTATATTTCATGTACTTCCCTTCTCCGCTATGGTGCCCGTGTGTCTGAAGGAGTCAGACAGCATTTCACATACTGGCTCTTTCAGGCACTAGAATATCTCGTTCTCTGCGCAGGAGTGGGAATCCACTCTTGATCTCCCCTGAGGCGGCCCTTGTGGATGGAAGAAGAGAGCAACCTTGTGAGTTATTAGGTTGTCTGAAATGGGTAGTATTTGGCATGCAGGTAGTAAGCAGAAGTCGCCCGGTTGCTCTCGGGGCTTGTGAGAAATGCACACTGAAGCAGAACAACTTTCTTGAAAGTTAAAAGGAACAGCTCAAAACCACATCACCTGCTAGAGAGGGGAAGTACGGGTGAGAGCCTCCCTCGGGGCTGATTCCAGAGAAGAAAGGGCGACAGATCTGCTCTGTCAGTTCAGGAGCCACAAAAACAACGTCACAACCCCCCCCCTGCAAAGACCTTGGGGCAAAAGGCTGAGAACAGCCAGCCAGCCACACTGCCGAATCTCACAGACGCTGTTTATGGGTAATGAAAGCACACACACCGCAAAGGAATACCGCCGGCACCCTCTCCCACGCCACCAAACCTCAAGGGCCACACACCTGCGAGAACATCACCATCTAGAGAGGCCCGGCCAAAGGCAGAGGTGGCGTTGGAGATATCGGAGAGCGTGCGACGAGCCACTGTTGCTGCATGGGCGGCAGGCCGGGGGACGTCATAACCATCCTCTTCGTTCTCAGATTCTTCGGGCCCATTGGTGGCTTGGCCAGCTGCTGCATCACTGCCCTCTTAGGGGGGAAAAGAAAGAAAATGAATTAGGAGAACACAGTCAGCTACCACCCACTGCCCTACCAGTACATTCTAAGGGGAACCTTGCTTTATTGCACTGGTTCTTAACCATCCTAATGCTGCAACCCTTTAATACAGTTCCTCATGATGTGGTTGGAAGAGGCCACAAGCCCCCTTCGACAGGTCACTGCCGCAGGTGCCATAGAGAACTGCCCTCTACAAGCACCCTCAGCCAATCACAGCCTCCAGTGCCATTGACTGACATGCCCTCCAACCAATCAAGCTGTAACTCACTCTCCCCCCTTCCTCCCCCAGACCCAAGCCGTTTGTGCCTTTTTCTTCACTGGTTCATGACCATTTCACCCCTGTGAAATGGTCATTTGACCCCAAAGGGGTCCTGACCCCCAGGTTGGGAACCACTGCTTTAGAGAGTATGTCCCCCTTGAGGAACAGCCAAAACTTCAAACCAGCAAAATTGCACAACATCAGTTCATGGTGCAATGAAGAGCAAAACCTTTCCAAATGCCACTGCTCTGGAAAGAACAAAATGCCTAGTATGTTTGTTTTCTTGCAGGAAGAAAGGACACTCCACCCACCCCAAAATATGCAACAATTGTCTTATGTCAAGCTACATAGTATGTGAAGACAACCAAAATTCTAAAGAAAATCCTCTTCACTTCCCTGGCAATGAATCTACAAAAATGGAAACTCAAAAAATTCATTTGTTGTGCTAATCATCTGCTGCCCAAAAAGTAGAAACCTCATTCTGACTAATAAAGCAAAGGCCAAATGTGCTCCTTACAGTATATACCTCTCAACTGTGCCTAAAGCACTCTCTTGGCAGTTTACAATTTAATTATGCAGGCTACACATTGATGTCTCTTCCCCGACCCCCAAGCTGGGCACTCAATTTACCAACCACGTAAGGATGGAAAGCCAGGCCACTTGAGACTAAACCCGGGTTATGGACAGTTTTGACTGCAGCACTGCAATCTACCCATTGCTCCACAAGGCTAGCCCTGATCAAAAGAGAAGATCCATTCTTCCTTAACAAATGATACCCCTACAGTAAAATATACACCTGTTGGATATGGCACAAGGCTGAAGGACTGAAGAACCCTGATTTCTTTTAAAATGCTCTTCTGTACTCTAGAAGATCATTTAAAGCCCCATGGGACAGACTATTCAATTTGTTAATCCAATTGATCACTCCTCTTAAGAGGAACCCTTTCCTTCATCTTCATCATTTAGATTTCATCCTAAGGAGATTTCATAGCCATTGGCTACATGTTTCTCTCTACAGGGGCATTCAGTGATAAGTCATCCCTATTGTGCTGCAGAGAGAAAAGTGCCCAAGAGAGCCGACTCTTTGGTAACCAGAAAAACAAGTGTTTACAAAGTACACAGTAGCCACAGGGGTGATCTCATAGAATCATAGAGTTGAAAGAGACCTCGAGGGCCACCCAGTCCAACCTCCTGCCATACAGGAACCCCCATCAAAGTAACCCCGACAGATGGCCATCCAGCCTCTGCTTAAAAACCTCCAAAGAAGGAGACTCCACCACCCTCCTTTGTGGCAGCATTTTCCACTGCCAGAGAGCTCTAACCATCATGAAGTTCTTCCTAATGTTCAAATGGTATCTTTTTTCATAGATAATCATAGAGTTGGAAGAGACCTTAAGGGCCATCCAAGTCCAACCCCCTGCCATGCAGGAACCCCCCATCACAGTGCTCCTGACAGATGGCCACCCAGCCTCTGCTTAAAAACCTCCAAATAAGGAGACCCCACCACCCTCCTTTGTGGCACCATATTATTCCACTGCCGAAAAGGTCTAACCGTCATGAAGTTCTTCCTAATGTTTAAATTCAATCTCTTTTCCTGTAGTTTGAGACCAATGCCCCATGTCCTCGTCTCTGAAGCCATGGAAAACAAACAAGTCCCTTCTTCAATGTGACATCCTTTCGTATATTTAAACATAGCTATCATATCCCATCTCAACCTTCTTTTTGTAAGGCTAAACATTCCCAGCTACCTAAGCTGCTCCTCGTAAGACATTTCTTCCAGACCTTTAACCATCCTGGTGGCCCTCCTCTGGACCCGCTCTATCCCATGACATATTATATTGCATACATCATTCTGCTGCTATATGTCTGAAGAAGTGGACATGTCCACAAAAAGTTACATTAAAATATGAAACTTAATCTTTAAAGTGCCACATATTTTGTGTCTTCTATTTTGTTTTGTTCTGTTTTCTTTGGTTTTTTGCCTGAAAAATGGAAGTTACCTACCTGTAACTGTAGTTCTCCGAGATCATGTCTGTGGATTCACACTTAGGGTTTTGCTGTGCCTGCGCAGTGGCCACCGACATGTTTCAAGCTTCTGCAGTATAGGACCTCCCCCTCCTCTGTGCGCATGCTCCTCCGTTCCCGCGCTGCGTGTTCAGTTCCCCAAATATCCGCCGCTGAAAGAGAGGAAAGAAGAGTGACAGATAGAGGGGAGGCGGGTAGGGTGTGTGAATCCACAGACGTGATCTCGAAGAACTACAGTTACAGGTAGGTAACTTCCATTTCCTCTTCGAGACGTCTGTGGCTTCACACTTAGGGTGAGTAGCCAGCTCACTTACCGGAGGAGGGCGTCACTTATAAAGAGGTAGAGAGAACAGCCCGTCCAAAGGCAGCATCAGACCTCGCCCTGGTGTCCAGTCTATAATGACTGATAAAGGTGGACGGATTAGACCAGGTGGCAGCCTTACAGATGTCGTCTATGGCTATGCCTCTCAAGTAGGCGGTAGACGCTGCCATGGCTCTGCTGGAGTGACCTCTGAGCACAGTCGGTAGTGGCACTGCAGCTGCTTCCTACGCCAGGCGGATCGTGTGGGTTATCCACTTTGAGATCGTCTGGGAACACACTGGCATGCCCTCCTGAGGGTTGGAGGAACGAATGAAAAGTCTTTTGGACCTTCTAATGGATTTGGTCCGGGACAAGTAGTATAGGGGGGCTCTCCTTACGTCCAAAGTATGCAAAGACTTCTCGATGTTAGAGGAAGGTTCAGGGAAGAAGGTGGGCAAAATGAGAGGCTGACGAAGGTGAAAGTCCGAAGCAACCTTAGGTAAGAAAGAGACGTCTGGGAAGAGGGTGACCTTCAGAGGGTGAAACTGAAGGAACAGCAGGTCTGTACGGAGGGCTGCCAACTCCGAGGCTCTTCTGGCAGAGGTGACTGCCATGAGGAAGGCTGTTTTTAAGTGTCAGCATATA
The DNA here is from genome assembly GCA_023846285.1 of Phrynocephalus versicolor. Classification (NCBI taxonomy): domain Eukaryota; kingdom Metazoa; phylum Chordata; class Lepidosauria; order Squamata; family Agamidae; genus Phrynocephalus; species Phrynocephalus versicolor. The sequence goes on along the minus strand of JAHTLZ010000327.1, from coordinate 734,804 downwards.
GAGGGGAACCAAAGCAAGAGGTTCAAAAGGGGGCTTCGTGAGCCTGTTGAGGACGAGGTTGAGCGACCATTGGAGTAATGGTGTTCGGGGCGTCAGTCGAAAGTTTCTGAGGCCTCTGAGAAATCGTTTTAGATCAGGGTGCTGGAAGAGTTTGGCGGCCTCAGAGTGAGGAGGTTGGTTAGCTACGATGGCTGAAAGATACACTCGCAGAGTGGAGATGGTCAGGCCCTTGTTCGAGAGAGGGAGAAGGAACGTAAGGACGGTGTCCAGGTCAGTCGGGGAGCTCGGTAAAGCGTGGGCTTTGGTGAAATGGATGAAAGCCCTCCATTTGTATGCATAAAGGGTATTAGTGGAGGACCTTCAAACGTTAGCCATAACGTAGTCTTAACGTGAGCTCAGTCCCCACGCCATGGGGCAGAGAGACAGAAGGTCCAGGTGCAGCACCGTCCCGTTGCTCTGTGAAAGGAGATCGGGAAATAGTGGTAGGTGAAGGTAATCGATTGCCAGCGATCGGAGGGTCGTAAACCATGGTTGTCGAGGCCAAAAGGGAGTGATCAGAATGAGGTTGGAGTTCTCCTGTAGGGCCTTGACTACAGTCTTCTGAATCATGGGTATGGGTGGGAACGCGTAGAGAAGTGTGGAGTCCCACTTGATCGTGAACGCATCTCCGAGGGAGCCTGGTCCCTTGCCCGCTCTTGTGCAGTACTGCAGGCACTTTGCGTTGGACAGCGTGGCAAAGAGGTCGATGAGGGGGTGGCCCCACTTCCGGCAAATGTTGAGGAAAACTTTGTCGAGGAGTGTCCACTCGTGAGTGTCGGAGTCGAGGCGACTGAGACGGTCTGCCGTGTAGTTGGCTGCCGACGACATGTGTATTGCTGTTGGTAGGACATTCCTCTGGCAACACCATTCCCACAGTTTGATGGTGAGGAGCAGGAGGGATCTGGAGTGCGCCCCTCCCTGTTTGTTGAGGTACCAGAGGGCGGTCGTGTTGTCCGTGATAACCTGAATCGCTTGGTTGCGGATAAGGGGTTCGAAGGACTTCATGGCCTTGAAAATGACAAGAAGTTCTAGGTAGTTGATATGTTTCGTCTTTTCTTTGTCGTTCCAGGTGCCATGAATGTGGGCATCTCCGCAGTGGGCTCCCCATCCGGACGGACTGGCATCGGTAGTGACCGACCGGGTGATCGGGCGAGGAGTGAATGGTCAGCCTTCTGAGAGGTGAGTTGGGGACCACCACCAGAGTAGGGTGTCATATACATGGTGGCTCATCCAAATGAGTTTGTGGGGAGGGTCTGAGAGAGGGCTGAGCTGCATGAGGAGGCAGGATTGCAGTACACGTAGGCGAAGCCTCGCCTGTGTGAGGATGGAAGTGGTGGAAGCCACGAGGCCCAACAGGTGTTGGATCGTCCTGGCGGGAACAAAGGGGTCCGGGAGAAAGTTGTCCAGGTCTCGTAGGATCTTGGCTTTGTGTTCGCCTGGCAGGAACGCTTTGCCCTGTAGGGAGTCCAAGATGGCCCCGATGTATTGGACGATTTGATGAGGTTGCAGTGTCGACTTTTCCTTGTTGATTTACAGGCCTAGGGCTTTGAGAGTTTGAACGGTGTATACGCGTCTCGCTTGGCTTGATCTCTGGTGGGCGATACAATCAGCCAGTCGTCGAGATAGGGAAATACATTGACTCCCTTAAGGCGTAGATATGTGGCAACTGGTGCGAGACATTTGGTAAAGACCCTTGGGGTGGTAGAGAGGCCAAAGGGTAGAGCCTTGAATTGATAAGCGTGGTGGTCGACCTGGAATCGTAGATATTTTCTGTAAGACTTCCAGATGGTAACATGGAAGTACGCGTCTTGGAGGTCTATGACTGCAAACCAATTTCCGCATTGGAGAAGCGGTAGAATGTTCTCTAGAGTAGTCATTCGGAAGCGGGTTGGAGAGATGAAGGTGTTCAGGTAGGTCGAGGATAGGACGCAATCCACCGTTCTTTTTTGGGACAGTAAAGTACTTGGAGTAGAACTCGTAGGTGTCGTTGTGATCGACGGGTTCTATGGCTTGTTTGGCCAGGAGAGAGTCGATCTCTGCAAGCAGAGCTGGTGAGGATGGTGTAGCGATTACTTGTCCCAAAGGAGGAAGGGTGACGAATTCGATGGCGTAGCCCTCTCGAACGATAGTGAGGACCCAAGAGTCCGTGGTGACCTGAGACCAACGGGGGGGAAAGGGTTGCAGTCGGACGTCCGGCAAGGGTGGATGCTGTATTGGAGGGCAGTCAAAGGTTCTGCTTGCCCTTCCGGTCGAAGCGCTTATTTGACTGAGGCTGCCGAGGTTTTTGAGCGGTGGGTCGGTATGACGGCGATGAGTAATTTTGGTGAGGCCGTTGTTGCGGTCGTTGGGCAGCGGTATGGGCCTGTCGGTGCCAAGTCTGTTGTGGGCGCCGGTAAGGTTGTTGGCATTCTTCCTCATCTTAATGAGGTTGTCAATGCCTTGGTCAGTCATAGAAGCAAAGAGCCCTTCTCCATCAAAGAGGGGATCTTCTATTCTGTTTCTGGCGTCGTCTGTAATGTTTGTTGTGCGCAGCCAAGCATGCCTCCTGAGATGGATGGCTGTGGCTAGCTGTTTGGAAGCTGCATCCACCAGGTGTCGGGCTGCAATGGTTTCATAATCGACCAATGACAGGACTTCAGAGTGGAAGGCTATGAGTTTAGATTTCTGCTCTTCGGGAACAGAGTTAATAACGGGTAGTATCTCTGTCAGGAGGTGTCTGGTATATGCCTCCATCGCACACAGATAGTTAGAGGTGCGAAGCGAGAAGGAAGCCAATGAATAGTGACGACGGCCGATAAGGTCTAGTTTGCAGCCCTCCTTGTTGCTGGGTGCTGCAGAAGAGCGTCCCTTAGCACGGTTTTGCACGGCGTCGATGATGACAGAGTTGGGGAGTGGGTGCTTGTCTAGGAATGCGGTCCCTTCGCCGTGAGTTTTGTACATGTTAGCAACCCGTCTAGACATCAGAGGGATAGAAGACGGCGTCGACCAGGGTTCCTTGATTCGTTTGAGCAAGGATGGAATGAAAGCCAGCCGAAGGGGTGAAAAATCTGCAGTTGTTAGTAGTGTCATCCTGCTGGAGTTGGAGGACCATGACCTTAGCAATTTTATGTATAGCTTGAGAGTAAAGCTTGAGGTCTTCAGATGGTGATGGAGGCTGAGTATCGGCGATATCCGACTTCGGAGTCGGAAGGTTCATAGGAGAGGACGATTCAGAGCAATACGAACAGTCATCATCATCATACTCTGAAAGCTCAGGTAGTTGTTCATCCATGGACATTGGTGACTCAGCACATTGAGTACGGTCAAGGTACTCCTGACTATGTAGGTGAGGTGGGGGAGACCTTGTCCTGTCCTGAACTTCCTGAGGCTCACGTCAGCTCACCCTCGAAGACGAGGGGGTGGAGGAACGTTCAGGCGTACGAGCATGTCGTGGTCGTTTAGCCAGGGGGCGAGGTGATGGAGTTCGACGTCGACGATCGACATCGTGACTCTCCCTAGGGGAGATGGGGACCGGAATGTACTTGAAGCCCCTCTTAGGAGGCGGAAGGTGGTCGGAAGTGGAGGTGTCCTCTCGACGTCAAGGGGCATCGACCCGTTTAGGAGAGGCCTCGACGTCAGAATAATGTCAACGTCAAGGTGGAGTTACGACTGCCTGGTGGTCAGTATAACGTCGAAGATGGCCATCCTCATCCAAACGACGTTGAACAAGTGAAGATGGAGTAAGCTGGCATTCCTGGCGCCGTGGAGAGGAGTTGTGACGGCAGCAGGGGCGTTGAGGAGAGTGCTTGACGTCATGGTAGTCCCAGCGTCGGGGGGATGGAGAGTAATCATCCCTTCTCGCTCGACGGCGCGAAGGGGAGTGCGCCTGGTGGCCTGGGCGTTCTTGTGTTGTCTGTTTGGCGTCAGTTGTGTGGCGCTCCTGAGGCCTCTGTTGACGTCAAGGAGGGGACACCGAGGGAGGTGAGCGATGGCGCTGGCGAGCATAGTGTTCATCGCCGTAGGACTCATCGTCCCTATGGTGCATGATGCGCTCCGGAGTCGGAGAGCGTCTAGTGGTGGTTTGAAGACGAACTCTCTTGTCTTTGGCATCCCGTTTTGGAGGGGCGTCCTGGAAGTCAGCGAAGTCCGTGGCGGCCACGGCGCCGACTGCCGCCAGGGTAGATGTACGAGGTCAGTGAGCCGTACGGTCTGGAGTCAGGGAGGCTGTGACGTCCGCCACTGAGCCATGGGACATGGCGTGGCTTCCCAAAGACTCGGCTATGGAATCCTCTCCCCAGTTCGAAGAACGGTTAGACCGCGGGGAGAGCGCCGGCTGAGCGGAGGGAAGAGAATCGTCCTCCAAATGCTCCGAAGGAATGGCCGCAGCAAGGGATGAGTTGCGGGCTGGGTCAATGGGCGAGGCATGAGTGTTAGCCTCTTTTCTCTGTGCCTTAGTGGGGACAGAAGTTGGTTTTTGTGCCTTCTTCTTTTCCTTCGGAGGGGCCGGAGTAGAGGGAGAAGAAGGGTGATCCCTCGTGGGGGCTTTCTGCTTCTGCGGTCGGGAAGTACCCGCAACAGCCGAGGAGGCATGCTCGATCTGCTTCTCCATAGGGGCAAGGGACCTTTCCCAGAGGTATGCCCTAAGTCTACCCAGCCAGAGTTTCAAGGCAGTCTTAGTAAGTTTTTTGCAATGACTGCACTGGTTGGGCTGGTGTGCCTCCACCAGGCAATAAAGGCACAGATCGTGCCTGTCGGCGAGGGGAACCTTGTTGGGGCACGCCGTGCACCTCTTAAAAAGGGGTGCAGAGGCCATAAAATGGTGCCCGGGGAAGGGGAGGTGGGCGGGGACGACTCACCAACCGACGATTCAAGGAGGAGGAGGTCGTGAAATGAAGAGAAAATAACCCTAAAAGGGTTAAAATAATCCACGAAGTGAATTTAGCCCAAAAGGACTAAGAAAAATATTTCTTCCGCAGGAGCTCGAAATTCGGTGACCGAACGGAGCGGCGGAAAAAATGGAACTGAACATGCAGCGCGGGAAAGGAGGAGCATGCACACAGAGGAGGGGGAGGTCCTATACTGCAGAAGCTTGAAACATGCCGGTGGCCACTGCGCAGGCGCAGCAAAACCCTAAGTGTGAAGCCACAGCTGTCTCGAAGAAGAACCTTCATTTTGTAAGACTAAACATTCCCAGATTCCTAAGCCACTCCTTGTACGACGTATGTTCCAGACATTTAACTATCCTGAGTGCCCTTCTCTGGACATGCTCAAGGTTGCCAACATCCTTTTTAAATTGAGGAGTGCAGAACTGTACACGATACTCCAGGTGGGATCTGACCAGAGCAGAATAGAGTGGTACTATCACTTCCCTTGCTCTAGAAACTATGTTGCTGTTAATGCAACCAAGAATTGCACTGGCTTTCTTGGCCACTGCCGACTCATGTTCAATTTGTGGTCCACCAAGACTCCCAGATCCCTTTCACAGGTACTGTTTTCCAGCCAGGTATCTCCCATCCTATATCTGCACAATTCATTATTTTCACCTAGATGCAGCATCTTACATTTCCCTCTGCTGAAAATCATTCTATTTGGCCCAGCACTCTAATCTGTCAAGGTCATTTTGGATATTGTATCCTCTAGGGAATTAGCCACCCCTCCCAATTTGGTATCATCTGCAAATTTAATCAGTCTACTCTCTATTCCTTCGTCCAAGTCATTAATAAAGATGTTGAATAGCACCAGACCCAGAACAGAACCTGGAAGTACCCCACTGGTCACCCCTCTCTATGCTGAGGAGAAGCCATTTACGATCACCTTTTGCGTAGAATCTGTCAACCAATTACAAACCCACCTAACAGCAGCATTATCAATCCCACATTCTACTAACTTCTTTACAAATATGCCATGGGGGAACCTTATTGAAGGCCTTACTGAAATCAAGATAAACAACATCCACAGCATTCCCCTCATCTACCAGGCCTGTAACTCTATCAAAGAAAGAGATCAAATCAGTCTGGCATAACTTGTTTTTGAGAAACCTGTGTTGACTTCTAGTAATGACAGCATTTCTTGTTAAATAATCACAGACTGTCTGCTTAATAATCTGTTCTAGACTCTTTCCATGAATAGATGTCTAGCTGACATGTGGCATGGAGGCTCTTGCCCCCAAATAAAAGAGATGGGGTTGATTAGCCATGATTCTGGAGTGTTTTGACCTACCTTTTAACAGGGCCTTAAGCTCTTGTTTAACATGGTCTTGCTGGTCTATTTAGGCTAAGGATACTCTTTCAATACAGTATCTTATACTAAAATGCTAATGTTTACAAATACTTTTGTGCAAATAATCAACAACACAGATAAAAGCAAGGCTCTACGCCTGCCTGCTGCTTTATCCTTGGTCGGCAGAAGGCCCTTTGCATTCTTGTTTGCAGTCCCCACTTCATGGCCGTCTCAGTCCCAGACTAGCAACTGGTAACCACCCAGCCGCCCGCCCACCCACTTCCTCCATGATGTAGCAGCAGCCCTAACCAAAAGCCCCAGAATCTGCACCCTTGCCCTGGCCTTAAAAGAACTCCCCACACATTCTGTCTCAGGGAGACAGAACTAAGAACTCTCTGGGAATACATTCAATATTTTTTAAATTGTTCTGAAGGCTCTAGGGAAACTTCCCCCTTTCCACATGAGTCAACCTTTACCGATACCGTGCCTTCTTTAGTCACACAGTGGGGTGGGAGGAGAGGACCAAGATCCCTTAAGGCCAAAGTAACAGCTTGGCCGAACACCGGTCTTTCCATGTCCTCCTGGGTACCATGAGAGCCCCTCTGCTCTGAAAACTTACCAGGAAGACTGGCAGCCTCAGAGCCGGACGCTGCTGCCTGCGAGTGGATGTTGAACATTGCTTCGTAGGTGCACCCATCTACTTCCTCGTCACACTCCAGCCCTCTGGACAAAGAGAGAGGACGTATGTTTGCTGCAAGAATTTGGTTGGATCCTCTCTTGGGTGAGGGGTGTGTGTACACACTGCAAACAAGCGCTGGTTGCCTCCTGAAAACTGCCTAAGAAGTATCTTTTGGTCCCACATATATTGCAGCACCCTTTCATCCTCCACCGGTGCCACACTTATAAGTGTCATTTTACTGCAAGGGTCCAGTTGTATATTTGTCTAGCTGTGTATGTTAAATATTTGTAATTTTATGTAAGGTGCGTAGATATTTTCAACACAAATACAATTCTCTCTCTCTCTCTCTCTCTCTCTCATACACACACACACACACACACACACACACACACACACACACACACACA
>JAHTLZ010000327.1:653432-727471 GCA_023846285.1 Phrynocephalus versicolor | reverse complement strand
ACACACACACACACACACACACACACACACACACACACACACACACAGAGTAGACTCAAGTCACCATGAGGTGGCTTTGCTATATGATGTACTCTATGAATAATAATTTAGTAAGTTAAAATTGAACTTAATTCCTTAGCTGATGCAAGCTGACAACTGGAATACCTTCTAGAACTATAGGGTTATCCTTGTATAGTAAACTTATCTTCTACCTCTATGGTCATATTTAAACATTTAGGCTTCACACAGTGGCATGAAACTGATGCTCAAGCCAAAAGTAGATAAGGAAGCATCTTCTGGAAAGAGCTTTCTGCAAGTCTGTCTTTTGCCACCAGGGCTCCCATAGTTTTAAATTACAGGATCAGAGGCCTTCTTAGACCCTTTGCTTCTCCTCCTCCATGTCCCTGCCCACTTAAAACCCTTGGGACACAAAAACACAAATCTAGCAAGTTAAGAGCACCACAAGGAAGTGGACCCAGCCTTGCTGAAATACAGTCACCAGTTTGCCCCCACCCCCATGGGTCATGGCTCACCGCAAACCCTGGCTCATTTCCAAAGGTAATTTGGCCTCTGGCTTTTGTCCAGCAGAACCAGGAGGCACAAGGGGTAAGGAGGAAGGTGACATGTATTCTGTGTCTTCCTCATTTTCAGAGGGCTCTCCGGGGGGCAGCTTTGGCACAAGCAATGGTCTAGAAGGAGAAGAGAAAAGGATGCCGAATGCAATCAGATCAGCAGCTCTTGCTTTTTTGGAGCCATGATGCTTTCCTTGCTCCTTCCCCCAACCCAAGATGTATACACATAGCCAGCTCTGGCGTTCCTGGCACTTGTAATGAGCATTGCCCACTGAAACTATGCAACACACAGTACTAGCTGAAACACCGACAGAAACTGCTTAATGTAAAATGATCCACTCTGTTCTGAGAATTTTAGCACCACAGTAAGCAAGAAATCAGCCGCCAAAGTGCAGCCACTGGTGACTGTGCAAGTCACCCTATATGAGCTGCACTTCTTACAAATGTTGATCAGGAAGGTTTCTATAAGGGAACATACCTTACGGCAAGAGAGTAGATGGCATTGGCAGATGAAGAAGGCTTTATTTTTGCAAGCTCACTGTCTGACCCAGGTGGAAGTCCACTAGGCGGGTTCTGCAAAGAGGGACGGAGAGAGAGAGAGCAAACTCCATATCTGGCCAGTGGTTTAAGAAACAAAGCAAAACAGCAGGCAGATCTAGGTTTTCTTCCTGATGGAAGGTGCTTCCAAGCATCACTAGTGTTGTGAACCTTATCAAAGGAAACAATCCCAAGCGAATGATAAGGCTGCCAAGATATTTCACTGTTTCCAGGAGGCAGACATTATTAAAAAACTGAACCAAAATGCTATCAGCAGGACCCTAAGCCCTCTGGGGGCAAAATGCTACGAACAGCCAAAAATGTGGGAGTCTCCATGTGGCGCCAGAGGCATTTCATATGCCTTCCACTGCCTCATTCCCAAGACTGTTTCCCTGATTCGAGCAAGGTTTTAACCCAAGAATTAAGCCATTTAATGTGCAATGACGTTGGCCTATTACCTTGATGCCTACTCCATGTCTGAGTGGGATAAAAGAGTGCCAGCACGCACACACACACACCACTTAGTCTGTGGCATAATGTGGGGTGTGAACATCTGGCATGCACAACTTCTGCAATCTTGCCTCTTAAAATACCAGACGAAGGTCCCACTGATGTTCATACAACCTGTATCTCCAGCACATTAAGGGGAACGCAAGGAGTCCTGCCCCCCCCCCAGTAGTAGTAACAGGTAGGGACTGGAACCGTGTGCGACAGCCAATTCCCAGGCTGTCACATCAGGACCTACGGCATCAGAAGTCCTTCAGGGCAGGACAAGGCTGCGGACTCCTCCTGAGCAATACATCAAAATGGCTCCTCATCCACACAAGCAGCCCTTCAGGCTGGTGTGCATCTACACGCATGCCTGAGGAAGAAAGCTGGCCCATGGGAGGCCTCTTACCATGGCGTTGTCCAGGCTCAGAGTGCTCCCATGCCGGTGAGCCTCAGCCCTGGTGTCCATTTGCGAAGGCAGCGAGAAAGGGAGCGAATGCCGGTTGGTAAGGTCCCTGCTCGCCCAAGGCTCACCGGGACTTAATGCTACAGCGGGAGCTTTGGGGATTGGCCGTGGTGGCCAAAGCTCCCCCTGGCGGTTACAGGGCACAGGGGGCAGCTTGTCTCTGGCAGGGCAATCTCCTGGCGTGCACGGCAAGGGCCGCCGCTGAGGACGACCATCTGCCCCAATAGGATGAGGCCTGTCAGGAGGAGGAGGAGGAGGAAGATCTCGATGTGTCGGTGGGATCGGCAAAGGCTTATCTTTGTGCAGGGAACCAGGTGCAGCCTACAAGAGAGAGAGAGAGAGAGAGAGAAATGAAGAAGGAAAACCTTCAGGCCTTGGAATCAGGGTTCTGCTGCTTTGTAAGAATCCCATGCTCTGTTGCCACAGGAGGAACCAGGAAAGAGGGGGCTGAGAAAAGGTTTCCTGGAAGGCCAGTGGAACACAGCTGAGTCATGTGAGCAAAGCTATTCCCAGCAGCATGGCAGCAAGACTAAGTGGGACCCTGGCTGGACTTCAAACATCCATCGAGATGATGATCTGAAGTTGAGGCTAGTTTGATTTTCCTCTGGATGAATCATTTGGCAACTGCGCACAGGCTAAGGGTACCTTTAAAAACAGAGGTTCATTGGCAAAATAATGAAAAAGGGTGAGCTTCGCCACAACTCAGAAGACTGGAATCGCTGCAGGAACAAAGAAGAACATCACATTCGGGAAGGGTTGAGTCCTTTCCCATTTCCAACACCATAGAGAAGACGGGGAGATCTTGGGGATCGGTCAGAGGCCACTAAACCTTAGAGGCCCATTTGTACCTTTGAAGTAGTCCCCGGACTAGACGCTCCAGGTGGGTTGGATACTCTTTGCTGAAGAAGGTCTAATCGTGGAGGTACTGGGGGTAGCGACGCCTGTGGAGCCACGGAAAATGGAGAAGGTGGGCGTTCGACCTGCAAAGAAGCCAAAAAAGCCCTAGCTGAAGCACTTGTCTATAGGAACATAAGAACAGCCTTGCTGGAACAGGCCACAGCCCATCTAGTCCAGCATTCTGTCTCACACAGTGGCTCACCAATTGCTTCAGGTTATTCCCAAGCAGATGTCTTCACCTGCTTAAGATTCCCCACAAATGGCATTGAGAGATCTCCTGCCTATCTCTTCAACCCGGAGGTTGTCCTTAAAAACTCAATATAGCAAGGTTCCTTTTGCTTTAGACCTGTGAGTCATCCCATAATGATCTGAAGTCAGGAACACACTGCTCTAACTATACTGAAAATGTATCTTCAGATTTTTCCTGCAGCCCTGACAGCTCACCTCAAAAAGAAAAGGTTAAGAATACAGAATCTATTCTGCATGGCCCGGAAACTGCTCTACCACATGGGCAATGTGTCTGCAGCAGGCACTGGTGTCACACTCTGCCACCCTAGGCTTAGATTCCAGCTGACCTTTGGGATTCACAAGAACATCTGTTCAGGAAGTAAGAGAAAGTGAGTCCAAAGCAGCATGGACCTCGTTATATTAAGTTTTTAGACAAGCACTCCAGCAGAGCTGGAATACAAACAGAGCAAAAGTGCACCCTGGTCTCTGCTGTGACTCTCACAGAAAGTGTTAATGTGCTCTCCCATGTTACACAGTGATGCAAGAACTTTAATGAAGGCTAAATCCTATATACTAAGAGTGGAAATATTCTCCAATATGCAAATGCTTACACGGACCAGAAAAATAAAACCAAAACCAAACTCAGGCTGAAGAGGGAAGTACGAGGCTGCTTCAGAGGAACCCAGATTGGGAGAAGCAGTACAAGAAGGCCTTTAGAGGCAAACTCCCTACTGGAGAGGACAATGGAAAGCAGCCCCAGGGGAACAGAGCCTCGTCTATGGCCAGGCAATGCAGGAGGGGCAGCCAAAAAGGAGTTCCTATGGAAGAGAGGAGGGGCAACGGAGCCGCCTGGAGCAATGCCTGGCAAGCTGGGCTGGCCCTGGAACCAGGAGCATTGCACGTGGCCCTGTTTTATCACAGGACCTGCTTCTTTTTAGTCAAACATGCTATGCCATTAAGAATAAGATGTTCAACAGAAGACAATTAAGTCACGAAGCATGCGCTGAAGGCACGTGAAGTAGCAACCATGGTGAAGGGAGTCAGGGCGAGGACCCCCTGAGAGGAAACCCCGTCAGAGTTGCCCATTCAGTTTTATTCCAGTTACCTTTGAACTAGCCAATTCTTTCATCATGAAGAGCGACTCATCCGCTCTGTCATCATCGTCGTCGTCGTAGTTTGGAGAGGGGGCCCCCTCAGCCCCCTGCCGCAGCAAGCCTCCCCCTCCTCTCGGATCAAATGGGTCGACCACAATGGGCTCGGTGCCTTTGATTTCGCAGCGGCAGAAGGGACAGCCCTGCCCTTCTGACTCCTGGAGGAAAAAAGGAAGGGGGGGGAGGAGAGTGAGCAACGAGATCGCCAAGCATCCACGCTCCTGGGCAGGAAGAAACACTGGGTACCCAACAGGAAAGAAAGGCAAAGGGCATGACGCAAACCTTATCATTACCATGTGCTTGCTGAAACTGTAATCTGACCTACAAGACAAGCCTGTGGCGCTCTTAGTGTCCCCTGCAGGGCGATTCAAAAGAAAGGGGGAGAAAGACCGTGATAAAAAGGCCATTGCCTTCAGACAGCTGTTCCAGAGGCCGACACCATGTCTCTCGTGCTTCGTTCAAGAGAGGTGGAGGAGAGTGAACACCAACTGGCTCCAACCAGCTCAGGGCTCAGCACAAAATCTAACAGCTTTGAGGCACAACTGGCTGAAGACGACGCTCCATGCAAGGTCAGGAGTAGTTATGCCAAGACAGAAAAGGCACAAGCAGGAAGGCCTCGCGTTGCATACAGAGAGCAGAGGACTAAGCCGACCGACAATTCTAATCTGAAAGAGACTGTATGCCGTTACCTGCCAGGCCGTGAGGCAGGAAGTGCACATCAGGTGGCCGCAGGGTTCTATCTTCACATCTTTATCGTTTTCTGCACAGATTTTACAGAGCTGGAAGGTGGAGCCCATCTCACAGTACAATTCGTATTGTTCCTGGAAAGGATGAAAAAGAAATTGAAGGAAGCGTAATAATATCCTTCTGTACAATAACTGCTGAAGAACTTACCTCCCCCCTCCTCACAATTGTCAAAGAGACAATATTGCTCTTTACTTGTGCCAATGCTGTTAAAAAGCTCAGCTTAAATTCTGGCAAGTGACCATTTTAAGGCTTCCATGTATTTAAAAATGTGCATCTCTGGCAACCTATTATTCCCTCTAAAGACACTGAAGTCCAAACAATGCCATCAGACAAGATGGAATGATTTTTAATGTATATATACTGGCATCCTCCCCACATACAAAATGTCCAAATTGTGGACTTGGGAGATGGAGGGAAATTTAATGTTAAAAGCAAACTCTTCACTTCTCATGAGGTACCAGACTAACCGGGCATCAAATCATGTCTTGCCCTCTTTCTTCCCAAGCCCCGGGGGACTCGCATCCTAAGCAAGGTATCTGGAAGAAGCTTTCAGTGCTGGCTTGGAGCAGCCCCAAAGCATCGGTATGTGCCAATATGTGGCTAAGAGAAAAAAAGAGGTTGCAGCTTCTGCTCACCTGTGTAACTTTGATGTGGTCCTGGGGTGTGGGCTCACACAGACCTGTCAGGTCAGGATTCTGATTCCGTCCATCAGGATACAAGTAACTACAGAGCAGAATGCAAGATTATTCAAGAGAAATAATCACTCTTGTCTACAGTGGAAGCCCTTGAATGTGTCTTAGGAAAAGGACTTGAAAAACACGGGAGGGGGAGTGCTAGAGGGAAAAAAATAATTATGAAAATGAACTTTGTTAAAGACTATTGCCTGCAAAGCTAAGAATACATAAAGTGAAGGTTTGTCTTGTTGTTCCCCATCTGCTGACCTAACTGTGCTGGAAAATGACAAGTTTCAAGCTCCTCCCCCATTGCTCTAACATCTTAACCAAAACACTGTGTCAAAGGGCCAAATTTCAGTTCTGTTTTTTTCTTAATGGCCTGAACATCGCAGCCGCACATAGGAAAGCCTGAACTGAAACTAGGTTTGCTATGTCTTTGAGGACTGGAAGACCAGTCTCTGGGTCAGACTCTGTCCAACAATCAGTTGCCATAATTAAGCATATGCTTAATACATAATAATAATCGAGTGCCATTAAATTAAAACCGACTTAAAGCAACCCAATTTGGGATTTCATATATGCTTTTTTTCAAGGCTTTATATATGCTTAATTTGAAAGCATTTATTTTGAAACTTGAAGGTCACTGCCTTGTTTTCCAGAAATATTACATTTTCTCCAGACCACAGCAGAATAAATTAACTTGTTCTCTTCCGTTTCCCAAGAATTCAGACCTAAGGAAGTACAGTGCAACACCTACAACTGGGTCGAACCATCTTACCAGCTCAGTAACAAGAACAGCAAGAGTTGGGGCAAACAGCACTGAGGAATTACTTACAAGCCTTCCCTGAAGCCATCAATTAGTGCTTGAAAAAGAGGTTTATTGTGGGGGATCGTCTGGAGAATATTTCCATCCGCCGTGACATAACCGATCGCCCACTGACCCAGTCGCGTGCAGCTCAGACGGAAAATGTAACTGAAAACAAAAATAAACACAAATTCCAACTGCAGAACAAACCTGCTAGCTGAACAACCTATCCACACAGTCTCTTGCTTAAAATGGAAGAACTGAAAATCATTTTTTTCTGGTTATGCTTTCAATTGATTTCATCTGTAAAAAAAAAAGCAAGAATCCTACAGCAAGACAGAAACTATTCAAATATTTGAAAACTGAGATTTGTCTAACCTTGCAAGCCTACTTCTTCCATGTTGAGAATTAAAAATTACATAGGAAGTTTCATTTTTAAATGGAAAACCAAGAATTCCCCTTTTCAGTAACAGAAGGAGGAAACTGAGTGGATGTCCCAGGGCCCTCAGGACATGATGTCAATGTGGTCCAGAATAGCAAACAGGTCCGGATCTGTATTTGGAACCAGGACTTATCCTGTTTTGCTTTTGATTCCCCTGGGTGTGAGACACGTTTCACAGAACTGCTGCCTCTGGATGTCAAATTCCACATTGTGATATGAAATAAAAGGGGGAAGGCTTACTGTACAGGAGTGAAGCTGGAACTTGAAAGAAACAGGTGCTAGCACTGGAAATTAAATCCGGTGGCATAACTGAGGCCATACGGTATATAATGCTTTGGGTGTCCATTACAACCCAAACGAAAAATGCATTTCCCACACTTGGTCCCTAATCACCATTCTCCTCTGCTGCCACCTTATCAGCAACATAAATAGCCTTTGAATAATTTTGAACTGCAAAGCTGGAAAGGACTCTATGATCCTGTCAAGGAGTCACAGAAGGAAATGAAATTCCCACCCTCTGGCTCTATATATGCCAGACTCCTAAACCACTGAGCTATCCGGCCGTTGGCTATTCCCAGCCAAATCCACCCAATCCCAAATGCCATAAACCAACTTGGATTATTTCATTAAGCAGTTTTTACTTTCTCCAACCATTTTTACAGCTGAAGCTTATGAGTAAAAATAGATTCAATCTAATGCTAAAAGGCAATATGTCTTGCTTTAAAATTAGATGAATGGCCACACAACCCATGTGCTTGTGCAGCCCTTGACATGTGTCAAGAGTTCCTCTGACAGAGTGCAATGCACGAGACAGAACGTCTATGGGAGGCTTCAGAAAAGGAAGCTGACTTCGGGAGCTCACCTGCCAGGTTTGTGAATGAATTTCTGAAGCCGTGCCTTGACCTCATCATAAGTCAGGAAGGCCATGTAGCCCGGGTGAGTCACAGCAAGACTGTTCCAGTTCCTAAGCAAAGATGACCATGGCTGAGGAGGAAGAGTACTATCATTTAGCCAGGCATTTTAACAGCACCACTTGTCTTCGGATCACTCCCGTCCCATCGCAGAACAAATTAAAGCAAACTGACACCAGAGTAGGCCACTGCTGCTCCTTCCCACGGAGCCAGGGCCCATGGAGCTTTATGGAGAATTCAGCCCAACTAAACTGAATGGAGCTCATTCTTCTACACTTTGCTTTGCTTTTGTAAAAGGGTGTACACTGTTTAAAAATGCAGCTTTTAAAGAGGATTTTGGGAGGTGATACCAACCTTTAAACCCTGCTCATCTGTCCCAACTATCCCGTAGAATCACAGGCTGGGAATCAGGAATTTGCTGAGTGTGAGTTGGGGGCTGAGCTCAGATTTTAAACCAGCAAATCTCACCATAACGCACACTAACATTCTGAAGAGAACAAGGGCCGATGATGGGCCACTGTGGTCAATGCTGCCCTAAGGAGGAGGAGCTGTCTCCAACGTTTGTAAGTCTTTTGAAATGGCAGTGGAAAGGCAATGAACCAGTGCTGCTCCTGATTCATTGCCTATACTGATATTCCAAGTATTGGCAAGTACAAAAAAGGCCAAGTGAAAACTGCTAACATTTGTGTTCACAGCACTACAGAACAAGCAAAGATTTTTAGTAGGGAAGTTTCACTCTGTTCAAGAAAGCCACCCCTTTTTGTTCCTTACCTGAAAGAGACGGGTAAAAATATCAAATTCAAATACTGAGATATAGTCATTGCATGTCAAGTCAATGGTTGATTTCAATGCCATTGCCTCTAAGCCCGAACTTATGGGATGTACTTCATGTAGGGCTTGACGGAAGGTCTTCCATGGGACAATTGTTCTGGCAAGGAAGAAAAGGCAATCCTGAGAACATCCACAGTGTAAGATGAACATGACTGAGTTTCATTTAAGTGCAAATGGACAGCAACAGCTCTAATTGTGAATTGGTTCACAGCAACGGAAGCAACAAATTATTAAAACATCTGGATTGTTATTAGTGAAGCAGCAAGCTAACGGGCTTGTTCCAACCTTCATGTAGACAAGGTTTCTCAAGTCTAACTAAACTTTTCCAAAAAGTAAGCAAGTGACAAGGGCTAGAAATCAACAAAAGCAACAACAACATACGAGCAAGGACTAGCAGTGAATGTTTTTAGAACCAGCACCTAACGATCTTTTTATAGATTTGCAATAAATGTTTCATAAATATAGGCTCCATTAGGAAGAAGCATATGCTTTTGTGTTCCACCTACACTAACTTTTATCTCTAGAGAAAACCATTTAGAATTATGACAGTCTTACTTCCTCACAGCTTATTATTTCACTTCCATGTGCAGCAGATTTAAGCACACTGTTTAATTCTACTGCAGCCTACAGAACTGATAGGAAGATGCAAAATGTCAGGTGTATTTTTTCCACTCTTTTGTGTGGATTGGCATGTACTGCTGCTATTCGCCACAGTCCACTGTTGTCTCAGAAACAACCTAATCAGTAAGACAGAGTTGCAGGGCGGAACAATGGCACAGCAGCCAGCATCCCTATTCCTTTGATAGAATAAGCAAGTCTGACCACTTGACAAGAAAACTGCTGTGCTTGATCCTTCTACAATAATGACTATGCGGGCACAAATCTGTGGTAGGCACTCCCTTGCAAGCTTCCTGGTGTTTTTTTCTTTATCATTTCTTCTAATATTCACCGATGCTAAAGCATGGGGAAAGGTGCCTTCGGGAGATATTGCACAGTTACGAACTCCCTTGTGCTGAAGAACTGGGGGCAGGAGCACAAGCAGCATAATATTTTAAGGGGGAAGAAAGCATACGGTACTTACTTTTCCCCGAAAGCTTTTCTCCAGAACTCGGCAGCATCTGCCTTTGTGATCCGGAATGTGTCTCCCTGGAACAGCCCACTCGGGAAAATGCCTTTCAGTTCCGCCAGCATATGGCTGAAGATGAGGGACAGTTTAGTCAGGTTGCGCCTGCAGGATTGCAAAAGCAGATCTGCCTTGAAATGTGAAACAAAACAGCCAAGAGAGAAGGAGGAAGCTCCATCACCAAGTCACGTTTCGGACTGCATCCTTGCGACTTGAGTTGCCATATGCTGACACAGAGAGGTTTGGGAGACGGAGCTTCATCTAACAGGCCCCTTGTGGAAAATATTCTTTTCACTGCTAGATACACAATGAAAATATTTAAATATTGTCAAAGCCATGGAGGGATATGACCAGTATCGAACTTACAACTTTTTGTTCCGTGCAGTGTTTTGGGGCTACCTTCTACCCTTGTGTTTCTGATTCAAAGGAATGTTTGCATCTCTTTTGCAAAATAGCCATACTTAAGCCAGGCAAATACAGAAAGTCCTTTTTCAGAGAACGGGCTCAGCAATACAAACAAATAATTTTAAAAAGCAGAATTACACAGAAGGAAACCTGGAAGCCTGTTCTGCACCCCACATCTAACAGTGGTGATAAGAAAAGAGAGTACAGTATCATCCAACCTGATACAAAAGACAAGGCAAATGAAAGGATTAGCACCTAGTCAGTAGCAGCTATTTATCTCTATTTAACAGCTAAATCCTTGAAGGAAACCTTTACTTAGTTTTACACTTGGGTCTTGATACCTGAACACATACCATTCCAACATCAGTAGCTGCTACTGCTTCCTAACTACGTGTGCGGCCTCACTTTGTCAAGGCTTCTCCAACCATGAATGCAATTTCAGAAGTCTGTACACACACACACATATACACCTTTCTTTAAAAATAGAAAAGGAGGCATTTAAGGCTAAGACGCCTTGCTTCTTAGAAGTAAATGTATTAAGTCAGATAAAACCTGATGCTGCAAAGAAACCAGAGGCTCCCAGTCTCGGCAATCGCTATCAGAACACGGTGTATTATCACTGATCTCCAGTGCACAGCACTGGGAGGCCAAGCCCCACCCCTTGCCTAATCTCCACGTCCAGACTACATTCACTTGCACTCTTCATTTCAAACTCTCTGCACATCTTTTTCCGTGTCAAGAAAGGAGACAAAGTCAATCAAGCAGCCACTCTTTGCAGCTTTTTAATCAATCAATACTAAAAGGATGCTAGAAATTATTTTATACTTGAACAGTTTGTGCGAAATAGCAAAGAGAAAAAACTTTTAGTGCTACTGTACACTTTCCTCTCTCTCTCTCCATTATAATTGTGCATTTACAACACAGAATGCAAGAGTTTACGAACGTTCATCAACATCCTGTGATTTGCCTACACAATGCTGAGAATGTTTGTGGTAGCTTCAGAAACATTGGCCCGACTGGACTGTATCTCAAGAAGTAATCACAAAAACCTGGGATACCCTGGGATTTTGTTCCCAGAAAGTATTTTACACTCTTCAACAGTGTGACTTAAGTATTTTAAAGATGCTGAAGACACGCTCAATGAACACACCTGATTACAACCCCCACTTGGCAATATGCAGATAACACATCTTCTAAGGCCGTTACTTCACGAGCCGCTCGCTTCGCGGCAAGCCGTCATTTCTGTGCGAACCGATCGCTTCAGTCCGCACGCTCCTCCTTTTTGGCTGCGACGTCACCCCGACCACGCCCCCTTTACCGTGCTCCAACCGGGGTGAGTGATTCCCCTGCCATGGGCCGGGAATCTTTTCGCTTCGCATCTCGCTTCGCTCCCAACGTCACGTGTGGTCTTGGTTTTTGGCTTTTATTTCAAGTTTTTTTAAAAATATTCAAACAGGGATATCGATGCATCGCTATATTGTTTCATCGCTTTGCGCTGTTACTTCCTCGCTCGAGTAGCGGTGGCGGCGGGAGCAGGAGGAGCCGCTGCCGCCTCGCCCGGCCAGAGCAGGGCACCCGGGGCAGGCAGCGTGCAAGCGGAGGAGGGCGGGCGGCTGTGCCATGCGGGGCTCCCCCCGAGTAGCGGCGGCGGCGGCGGCGGGGGGCTGCCAATGATGCCAGGAAACAAAACACAGGATCATACAGTAACCACACTCTGTCGTGAATGACAGCCAAGCATTGATGCATCGATACGCCGAGTAAATTTTTTTAAAAAAATAAAAGGAGAGTGGAACCGGACGTTGCAAATCAGCTTTCTAATGCGAAGGGAGCACGTGAGGTAGTAATCGATTCGGTCCCAAAAATGCCCCGCGTGAGTACAGAGAAATGGGGGTGGGAGCGAAGGGAGACCACGTGACCACCATGTAACCGCCTCCAAATTCAAATCGAAGGCAAGGTCAATTCGAAGCGAGGCACCTCGTGAAGTAACAGCCTTTGAAGCACTCAATGAAGCCATGACCAGAAGCACTTTTTGTGCTAGGCAAAAGGAAGTAGTGACTCCAGATGATGGAGCTGCAGTAGCAGCAAACTGCAGTACTTCACCCCAGGAGGGCTCCAGACCCACATTGAGAGAGCCAAAGCTGGCCATATTGCAAAGACCTGGCCAAGACCAAGGAGCCCACACAGCCACAGATTGGGGAGGGGGGAGAGGATGACAATGGTGAGATGTAGGTAAAGAGCAACCAGTTGAATGATATGGAAGACCTGCCTGTAGTGAGCTAGCAGGAAGGGGGGAAAGGCAATGAGATCAAAGGAGGACGGACAGAAGTGGAAGCATCTCTCTTGCCTCAGGAAGCAGAGAAGAGAAGATTGCCACTGCTCATTACTGACTCCTTCACAACAGGAAAGTGTTTGTGAAACACAAAACCAGAAAGCAACCTTATACGAGCAAATGTAATGTACTGAGCACATTATCAAGGTCCTCAGAGAACACATCACAACTGTTAAGCCATGCTCATGTTCCTCAACGGAAGCCACACCTGATATAAAAATGTGTATAATTTTCTCCCCTATCTGCCACAGATGTTTATTAATGCTTATAATGCTCTAATCTGCCCTAGAGGCACCCACTCTTGTTCACTGCTGTACGTGAGCAGCCCTTATGGGCATCTCTATCCAGATATTCGGGACCCATTCCTCCAGTGCCTGATTGAGTGAGAAATGAACCTTCTCCAAAAGTTCATGAACTACACAGATGCTTGGGCTTTGTTTTATTGGCTGTGCCATCAGTGTGCATCTTGCCTGGGTCCGTGCACAATCAACAAATCCAGGTTAGCTCCCAGCATCATCTCCCTCTTCCTCCTCCTCCTTTTCTTTCACTGAGCTACAGTCGTCAGCGCAAGGACCCACTCGGCAATCTGATTTTAGTCTCTTTTTGTTTCCTTAGAATGGAATTCATTCTAAAAGTCCCTTATGGTTCTATTTCCTTCTGCCTCCAACCCTGAATGACACGAGAGGATGCACTACTGAATAAGGAAATGGTTACAGTGTGTAAACAACACTTTCATATGTCCTTCCATGCATGGTGTCTTTTACATTTCTTTATTCAGACTAACCGACACACGTGGAATTGTTTAGGAAGGAGCACTAAATGTGCTCAAGGCAAGGTGAAAGGCTCTCCTGGAGGACCATAATGTATTTTAATTTTTTTTAAATGAAACATAGTTTTGAAAGGTTTTGCTTTTTTTCTTATGTTCTTATTTAACTTAGCAGCAAATTCTCCCGTGCCCAAATAGGAAAAATGAAACCTTACTGGATTTTGCTGGTGGAAATTGTCTCCCCACCCCCACCCCCCATGAAACTGAAGCAATTATAACTGAACAACATGATTAACTTGGAGTGCAAGTGTTTAAAAGCTAACTTGTAAACATTTGCTCTCCGGTACTTAGGCAGCATACATGTGAGCATTATTTGCAAGTATAAGCAAGGACATAAAATTACAATGTACCTTGGCCTAAGGCAAAGGTAAAATTCTGAATGCCAATTTTATGAGCATATGGCTTCCAGGCAAAGGACAAACATGTTTGCAAAAGAAAGGCTGCAAAATTCAGAATTCACCTGTAACAGTATATGATGCACTGGTTTTACACATACAGGTTGTCAAGGTAAATCATGTTCGCTTCCTTCAAAACAATAAGATGAGAGCTAGGAAGAAATCTATGACTATTATATCAACACCCACATTGTTGTGTCTCCTATAAAAGGAGATCAAAACATTCAAACAGCAATACGACAATGGGATCTTGAACTCACCAAGAGCATCCACCCATTCAAGTCTGATCTTGCTCCTGTGTGATAGGTACGGTAAAATGTGTGGAACATGATCAATGTCAGAGGTTTGCTAAATCAAACTTCAATGTTTTCCAGGAGACTAGTACCAGCTAGTTTCATCAGGCACCAAGTCCCAGGGGAAAGGCTTTATCCTCATGACTCACCTTGTGCTTTCTGTACAAATGTGGCTGCTATCACCCAGCTTTGCCACCTCAACCTTAGGATTCATAAATCAACTTTCTTTTGCTTATCAAATCAAATAGCAAAACCTTTCATGAGGCATCCAGCCATCTTCCTTGCCAACCTTCTTCACCACTGACTAATTGTATCTATGCTATAGAGATATATTTCTTGCCATTTTAAGGGCCATGGCTCCATCCTGTGGAATTCTTATAATCTCAAATTACTTAGGAGTTGGAGACAAAAACAGGAAGAAAGGTCGAAGACACTTGACACTTTGACAAATGTGGGAAGTTGGGTTAGCAGAAACACACTATGCTCATAAACTAGTTAACATTATATAGTATTTCTACTATAGCAGTAATATTTAATGTACACTGACTTTATATTATATTTAATGTACATAGGCATTTTATATTATAATTGTATATATAATCTCAGTAGCTCTGAGTGCAGCATATCAAATTAGTTTTACCATTTGGAGACCAAAGGAGTTGACTTTGTTTGCTGAACTTGAATGTTCTGTTCAGAACAATGTTCTCCCTAGGTGACTTTGCAAAGCATTATTAGAACCAAGAAAGAGGGTTGAAAAATAGAGAGAAAATTGTCAGGTTACAAAATCTAAAAACAGCAGCAATCTAATACCCGACTCACAACAGTTTTAATCAAATGCAAATTGAAACAGATAATGTTTCAAGGTTTATTTAAATGCTAACATAGAAGAAGCCATATAGATTTCTTTTGAAAGGCAGAGTTCCAAATATGGGTGCACTGCTGAAAGGAGTGCAATCAGCCTATGGAGGAAGTGCTTGGAACACATAAAGCACGTTACACATTTTACTTGAAAATATTTATGTAACATCAAAAGTTTATGGGATGATTTTCATAACAGTGTTTCCTAAAAGCAGCTGTTCCTTGTGGCATAAAGGAGAGAAACAACCATTCATGAGGGTCTTTGTGTTTATTCTAAGGTAAGACAACACAGAATGTTTCCCTGCTGCAATCTGCTGGTTGAAAAAAACACAGCTCATCTTCAAAAGACGACAAGGAACAGCTGCTTCTGGGATACAATCCCAACTTTTTAGGGGAAGAAATACTGTTGAAACTTGTGAGGATGTTTGCCTTTTCCTGCTTGTTTGCTGATTTGTGACTGCTTCTGTAGCACCGCCTCCCTCCCTTCTTGTTACTCCATCTCCTTCTAGGATTCATCACAGGGTAATCCCAGTCAATCAAGTATTCGGAAAAAGACAGATTTTACTACAATTCTAGCATGAAATCTGTTACGGACAATGGGGAGTTGAAACAAACCATGCTCACATCCCACTGAGCTTTACGCTGTCCGGTTTCTAAACATTCAAGTAACAACCTCTTGTAGACAAAGCAACCTGATCTGATAACAAGATTAAGAATAAGACAAGCTGCAACAGATCCAGTTATGAAGACACTAAACGGATATTGTCCTCAGCACTCTAACTCTCTCCCCTCTGTGCTGCGGTTGTATGACTTCCTTCCCTTCTTCATTACTGTTTTGGCTTCACATGCCTTGAAGGAAGTCAACAGGTCAACAAAGTCCTCCAAGCCATACTGAAATTCTTCACGCAGCCTCTAAATGGGCCCCCACTTCCCCTACTTCAGTTTTCTGTTGCTGTTCCCCTCTGACCTATAGCAGGCTGTTCCTTTCCGGTTTCCTGTTTGCTGGATAAAAGCATTCTTCCACTGTAAGAGTCTGTCTTGCACTAGTCAGAGTCACACTTCAACCCCTCATGTCTTTCTCCACATCAGGAAGTTTTCTTCAATTAAATCACTTAGGACAACTCTACAAACTCAACCAGTCCCTCCAGGACTTCACAAAAATTGTTGCGGGGAGGGGGGTGCCCCAGAACTAATTTTCATTTTTTCCACAAGTCAGCTAACAACTAGCAATATTTAGCAGCCTTAGATTCAAGAGACTGCTGCCGAAGCATACTGTGCAGACGAGAGTACAAGGGTGAGCTCTGGTAGAGAGAACAAAGTTAAGCATCAAGACTTCAACTGCTGTAAAAGCAAGCACAGAACAAACATTAAGGATAAATCCAATTGTTAGTCCCAACTAGAGCATACTCTGTGAATGAATGAGGCCTTTTAAATCAACGCTGACACTTGCATTAAAAACTCTAAACCAAGTTGGGACCAAACTGGATTTCAGTTACATACTCTATGAAAAGGGCACATCATTTTGCATTCTCAACTTTAGCTGTTTTGTTTTTGGGGGAAAAGTTTAATAGATGCAAATAAGCTTGGAAGCATTTTCATAGAAGACCTGAGTGAGGGAGCATGGCTCAGTGTCTTATACAGTCCTCTATTTTCCTTGTGGCTTGGAGAAGCAAAGTTATGCAAGAGATCATGAACAAGTTTGCTTAATTTGCAAAATCATGATTTATAGAATTCATAATATCATAACTCTCTTATGATGTAGAATGTT
Organism: Phrynocephalus versicolor; assembly: GCA_023846285.1. Classification (NCBI taxonomy): domain Eukaryota; kingdom Metazoa; phylum Chordata; class Lepidosauria; order Squamata; family Agamidae; genus Phrynocephalus; species Phrynocephalus versicolor. Next base: position 710,724 of record JAHTLZ010000327.1, on the reverse strand, counting down.
TGAAGGATACAGTATATAAAACCCCAAAGCAAAGATATGCTACAATTAACCAGCCTCCAACAGGACTTATGGCTGCCTACAATACCCATGTGATTCCACCATAAAGCTTTCTGAAGTGAACTAGATTTGTGATGGTGATAACCTCAGCACAGAGAGGAGTTAACATGCGTTACTGTAAGCACCAACAGAAAGCTCCTTTTATACACAGCCATTTTCTTTGTATAAATATATCAGAATTAAACATGTAAGTACAATCCTGGTCTTTTCTTAAACTAACATATTTGTATTATCTTATGATTTGAAAAGTCTGGCCAAAATTAAAATGTTAATGCAATCACAAGAAAGAACAAAATGATTCCATATTTCAAAAGTCAGAAGAAAAAAGGTCACAGAGTTCATCATAAATTTGCTATGCACAAATAGAAAAAAATAAAGAAACAACCAAAGTATCTAATTTTATAAAAAGTGGTACCTCTACTTATTAGTGGCTCTACTTAAGAGCAATTCGAGTTAAGAGTGAAAAAGTGTTGGTATTTTAACTGCTGCCTTACAAATTTTAGATGTGGTCTGCTCTACTTACATTTATTTATTTATTTATTTATTTATTTATTTATTTATTTATTTATTTATTTATTTACAGATGGGACCGCTCTACTTAAGAGTTGTTCGACTTAAGAGCATGCATTTGGAATGGATTAAATTTTTACGTAGAGGCCCCACTGTACAAATTAATTCTATGAACAGATTTAAAAGTGCAGGAGACTCCTGGAACTACAAATATCCTGTTTAAAAATAAACTCACTTCCTTATTTACATTCTGTAAGGAAGAATGAAACGATACCTGGGGTCAGTTTGTGTAAGCAAAAGTTGGTCTCTTCAAGCACTGTTTATTCAAAGAGTCCAACATCAAAACAGATGATGGGAAACTAGAATTTTATTCCCACAGAAAGGTAATGCATGTTCTCACTCCGGACCTGTTCTGTTAACTTTAAACACATATCAAACTTCTCTCAAGTAATCCAGATGTTCTCGCTCAGGGCAGTTTTATTCCATTCTAGAAGGACGAAGAGGAACACAAGCTATTTATAAGTTAAAGACATATTTTTCCAGTTATGGATAAGGCTCAGGATCTCAAAGTGGACATTGACAGCCCACAGGATTAATATCAAGTAAGAGGTAGCACTTGATTACTTCAGGTCCAGTCACACCAGACTTGAGATGAAGTAATGCTGAATGACTCCTGTGAACTATTCATCATTGACTGGGTACATATCCCACTGCTACTATAATATTACTGTATACTCCTATCAAGAAAGGAAAAAAAAAAAGCTGGGACATTTTCTCAAACTGCTAGGTACAGAAGACAATATTTTGCAATCAAAAACATCACCTCAATGCAGATTTGAGACAGTCACTACCAACATCCAAAACAGACCTATACATGTCTAGACTTCCTTGCACAAATATCGTCATGATTTTTAAAAAGCACTATTACAAAAATCATATTAGAAGAAGCCAGTACTAGACAGGCAGGATCCAAAGAAGGCAAAATAATTTGTCCAATATCATCTAATGTAGAGCTAATCAATTAAAACTCATTCTTCTGATTACCAACTTGGGTGTTCCCTCAAGCTCAGTAATATCTGGCAAGTCTTGATTGAGTCTGTCCAAGTGAGACAAAGATGGAAGTCAAGGACTAAATTTTCAAACACCTGATGGATGAGATGCACAGTTAAAACCACATATTGAGAGCCTTCGTCAGTATTATGAACAAGAACAGCATGCACCTCAAGGGAAGAAATGCTACACCAGAAAGCATTGTACCCTTCGGGAGTGTTGCAATAGTACCAACATGTGATGCTACTTCACAATATCATGTGCTTGTCTATTGCAACAACAATTTAAGACAGGCTAGTGGAGCAAACATGTGCCAAAATCTTACATCTGTCTTTGCAAGGAAGTGAGCTGACACAGAAAAATTAGATTACAGGGACGTTAGATCTCTTAACAAAGAAACATTTCAAGAGTGAATTTAGTTCATTTTCAACCTCAAATGAGGAACAGAACAGGCTTGATTTAGAGGCCAGTATTCCATTTTCCAGAAAGAAAACATCCTTCTCAGTCCCCTAATTTCACGCTAACATGCACACAAGAAACTGCAATGTACTCTCTATACAACTCTCCTCCAAGCACCACATCTTTACTAGTTGTTTGATCTTCCCAACACAATTTAGAGGTTTTACTAACCTATAAACTCTAGGCTAAACATACTTTAGAAACCACTTCTCCCATCACAATCTCATTAATTTAATCTCCTCTGAGGAAGGGAGGCTGTGATGTTTCAGTGAGGCTACCTAAGTACAATCCATTGCTAGACTATAAGACAATGAGAAAGTGAATGAGAAGCATTAATTGCAGCTTCTAATTAGGCAACAATCTTGACTAGTTATTCACTGTCACTGTATCTTTGCCACTATATTCTGTCAGAATCCATTAAAACCGCCCTCCAATAATAATTAATGGTCAGTGTGCAGGATTAATCCTCACAAAGAGCCCCCAATACTGGAAACAGGCCCTGTGTTTTTCACTTCTCCTTTAACATGTAGAAATCCACTGTGAGAGACAAATGGCTAAACAGCATGCTTGTAATAGAAGAATACTGCACATATACAAGAACCATCCTGCTGATATCAAATCAACTCTTACCCTTGTAACTAAGTGCTGAGTAGTCATACATAAACATCCTATGTCAACATTTATAAGCTCCGTCCAGCTTCAGAACCTGCATTACAGAGCAATCAGTTTTTAAAAATAGATACACAACGGAACTGTATACGACTACAGTTACAGCACAGGAAGCGAATGAAATTCCACTTTGCTCTTACTGACAGCGGCAAAAGTTACCTTCCAGAGAAATATAGAGCAACCAATATACAGTGGTACCTTGTACTAAGTAATTAATTTGTTCCAAATGAAATTCTGTTAAGCAAATGTTCCTTTATACAAATTTCCCACAGGAATGCATTGAAAACGGAGTAATCCCTAATCGCAACCATTTTTATGTTGTACAGATTCACCCCACAGACAATTCTGTTAAGCAAATTTCCCCTATCTCTGGAATTTTTCATGTTGTACAGATTTTATGTTATACAAACCATTTGCTTACAATGATCTTGACATACGAAGCCATGATATAAAACCAATATGGCATAGTTTGAATAGTGTTACCCTCAGAAATATACATTTCCATCACCTCTTTAAATAATGCTGGGCCATTTTGATCTTCATTTTATTTCCTTGAGCTTTTTTATTTTCTTATCAAGTTTTCTGCTCTTTCTGAAGGCATGAAGAACGAGAAGATTAAAATAGAAGCTAGAACTCCCAGGATTTTCATCCCCATCTTAATTTGAGCACCCCAGATCACAACTGAAGTGCATTTTCTTCATGGCTCTGGCTCCATTTAGGCAGCAAGCTGTTCATGTTCATATGGAACAACCTGGCATTCAAGGCTGCTTTTTCATGGGCAGCTTTTGAATTTTCTCTAAGATACTCTAATTGAAATGCAGAAGTAGGCTTCACAAGTTTTCTACATTCTAAAGTGCGAGTTTCATGTGAAGAAAGCGACAGGAGACTCTTTCACACCAGGCTTTCATCAGCTGCCTTTACAATGCTTTTTAGTGTTTTTCTAAGCAACTCCCCACTCCAAATTAGACAAAATTGTCAATACTGGCTTGTTTCTGCACTTTATGGCTTTGAATGCTTTACTGGAGACTGAAAAGTATAGCTCTTTTAACTTCAAACCTACCCAGCATTTAAGATAATCAAGCCCCCTGCAATAGCAGCTTCCTTCCTAAGTGAGCCTGTCAGCATTTAAGAGGCTATGCCCTTTTCCTACACAGAAAAATACTTAATATCGGCAGCATTTCCTGTATGGATGTACAGTATTCCTCTGTGCCCTCAAGGTAATGACGAGTTTGAAATCTTGCTGAGACAGCAGCCCCACAAGTCTTGCTGCAAGGAGAGACAACACACTTTCCAAGCTGAACGCTTTGGCTGCCATTTACATTCAGAGTGCCAGCTACAGCTCCACACAGGCCAGATCATCCTGTTTCCGAAACAGGCCAGGGGATAGGTTTGATTTAGGAGTACCGAGACAGCACATCCTTACAGCAGTTAAACCACTTAACATAACCATGTTCACCTTTGTCACAGATTGATTACAGTGTGAAGGGCTGGATCTTTGCTACTCAAATCTCTCTATAGGGATGGGGAATTTATGAAAATGTATAGCCTGCATTTCCAGATAAGTAATATTCAAGAAATCTCCCGTTTGATAGCTTATGCAGAGGTTAGTGGACGCAAATGTGGTTGGAATTGATTTATGGGTGAAATTAGCTGGTCAAACCACTGTGTGATCAATCACTGACACAGTACTTGCTAGATGGCCTCGTTAGTAGCTTTGGCATCTTAGTCCTTGGCCTAACAAGAAAATGGAAATGCTGAAGCTATAGGAAAACACCTCAGTTGCAGGTTGCAAGCACTTAACAAGAGTAATTTAATCTCACACAACAGTAAAAAAAAGTTCTATGCCTCTACCAGCACTGCACCTATTCTGTGCTGTTCACTGACACAACTCAAGGTGGCAAATAGTTTACTAAAGTCAAAAGCTACTAATCTACTCTTCAGTATAACACGCCTACAAGGCAAGGAGATCACAGCATAATGTGTTACAAAGACTTTAAACAGCTGCATAAATGAGAGCAACTTAAGATAACACCCCACCACCACCAGAAGCCTCTAAATAAGGCAGATGACTGTTGTGGTGTGTGTGCACATAGGGAAGGTACAAAACAACCTCATCATAAGCCAACTGCCACTTGCACTGAATTTCTTCACACTGTTTGTTTTTATCACATCAAGTTACAAAAAGCATGAGCTAAGAAAGGAACCTCATCTCTTGAGTTTATAGAACACTGGAGAACAGCACCTACATCCATTTATGGTTTTAATGACAACAGGGTAAGCTTTCTGAAAAGTTATTTTACCAGATGTTTCTAAGGAAAAACATGGAAACACCTGTTTCACTGAGGTAACAGACAACTTATGATTTTATTTTTTAGACTCTAGAATTTTACCTACCATCCAAAAAGAAACAAAAATGCAATGTTAACACTATAAAATTTCTGTCAGTGTCCTTTTTGGAAGAAGAACTGGGTGCTCCAGTAGCACTCAGAGGCAGGTTTTGGAAAAGAGTTTGACGTGCCAAATTGCTTTGCATGTCGCGTAAACATGGTCTTCTTCCCATATAACTTCCTAGCCACAATATGAGACTACAGGCAGGTCTTCCATATCATTTGAGTGGTTGCTGTTTACCTACAACTCACCATTGTCATCCTCATTCTCTTTTGGGACCAGTTCATTGAGAACCCATGTGTCCTAGGAGACAAGAGTACAGGAAACTGAATTCAAATCCCTCCTTGGTCACAGAAACTCTCTGGAGGGTGGCAATGGCAAACTACTCGAATATCTCACATACCTCAGGAACCCCATAATGATTGCCAGAACTGAGAAGCAACTCGACAGTACACAAGGATTGAAAGGATTCTGAATCTGTCAGAGCCTTATAGCAGTGATGGTGAACCTTTTAGAGACCAAGTGCCCAAACTGTGATTCAAAACCCACTAATTTTTTGCAAAGTGCCAATACAGTAATTTAAACTGAATACAGGTGGCTATGAAGGGTTGATGTCAGGTGCCCGCAGAAAGGGCTCCAAGTGCCACCTTTGGCACCCATGCTATAGGTTCGCCAACAAAGGAACTAATGGCAGAAAAAGGCAGAGCTTCCTTTCAGCAGTGCACCAGTTTTTGGAACTCTGCCTTTCAAAAGAAATATACTGTACATACTGTACCTTCTTCTCTTAACATTTAAATAAACCTTGAAACATTATTTGTTTCAATCTGCATTTGCTAAAAACTGTTGTGAGTTTGTAACCTGACTATTTTCTCTGTATATTTTTAAAAGCCTCTTTCTTGTTTCTAATTATGTTTTGGAAGTCATCTGAGCATTCAAGTAGAGCAAAAATAAATAAATTTCTTTGGTCTCTAATGTGGCAATATTATTTTATATGCTGCATACAAATACATGCAACCATAATGTAAAATACATACAGAATCAAAGTCAATGTATGTTAAACATTTCTGCTGTAGTAGAAATGCTATATAATGTTAACTAGTTCATGAGCTCAAACAACTCCCACATCTGTTAAAGGATTAAATGCTTTTCAAATTTCTTCCTGCTTTTGTCTCCTACTAATAAGTACTGCAACTTGAAATTATAACACCGACACAGAAATTTCAGTGACAAATGTTAATCAGAATTGCCAACCCAATAAATAGTCATGAACTAACAGGGAAATGTGTTCAGAACATAACCAGAAGTGTGCAAAACAAAGCATCCATTAAGACAAGGAACTTTGCAGCCTTGCTCTTCCATTTGCCATGAACATTTTAATTATAAAAAACAGAAAACAAAACAGATTTGCATTACCTAGGTTGTGAATTCTCCTCATACATCCGCTCTTTTCCTTCTTTAAAGAGACTGATGGTTTGTTTTGTTTTTTTCATCAGATTTTCCATGAACACCCTAAAGTATTCATTCTCTCCCAGGGTCTCCATCTTCCCCTCATAGCGGGACAGGATGGTTCGCAGATGCTGATAAGTGTCAGGAAGCAGGTCCAGAATGTATGGTGGGCTGTTTTTTAGCGCCAACTTAGGATTCTGACATAAACGCACAACCTAGAAAAAGTATAAGAAGCAGTAGCTTTATATGTATGATTCTACCTGAAAATGTAATTAGTGGATTAATAATCAAGAAGTCAGCACAATTAATTTAAGGTAATTTCCAGAAACTATGAAAGCTGGAAACTATAAGCCTATTCACTGGCTCTACAGCTACAAAGGGTTTTTTTTTTAATATAGCATATTAAGGTAATAGGAAATAAGTAGTATTTTCTAAGTTGCCTATCTGCTACAATGTTGACTTTGCTTAATCAAAGACTTGGAGTTACAATGTAAATGTTGCTGACGCTACTCAAACCACACCACTGTCTTTTAACTTCTTTCTTTGCAAAGAAAGAACTGACACAGAAAGCCACCACAAATGGTGACTGAAAGATACCAGCCCTACTTACAGAAGGATGCTGACCAGCACTACACACTATACATGTCTTGTCTCCTAAAAGCAATCAGAGTAGTGCATGCACCTCTAGCCGAGTAACTAGTGGGCCCTCTGAGTTCCAGAGGAAGATACTTTAGCCATGCTACCAATCAGACACATGGAAGTCTCAGACATTTTCTCTCCAATCTTTAAAAAGCCAGCAGTTACTTGACTTTCTATGAAGAAAGGAAGCTTCAACTGGCTGTACACATGACCGATCAGTGACCAACATAAAATAGCAACAAGGAACGCCAAACTGCTGAATTGACAGGGAAGTGAAAGAAAGTCAAAGGAAAATATAGAGCACAAGGTAGACAGAGATGGAAAAAATATTTGCAAAATGTATGTGTCCACCTCTTAAATTTTCAGCAAGGTATCCCCCAGATATGAAACATTTTTAAATATACTGTTTGAGCCAAGTTGTTACACTCTCAAGTCTAAGGTGGGTGAATACCGTGCCATAACTTAACAGCAAACCTCACAGCTGTAAGAAGTAACATCTCCACATATGTGTTGTTGTTGTTGCTGTTGTTGTTGTTGTGTTACCACAGCCCATGTCCATGGGGTTTTCTTGGCAGAAATACTGGAGTGGCTTGCCAGTTCCTATTCCAAGTGCCTACAGCACCTGGTATTCCCTGGTAGTCTCCCATCCAAGTACTAACCAGGGCCGACCCTGCTTAGCTTCCGTAATCAGGCGAGATCAGATGTGCTCAGGGCATCTAGGCAGCTCACATATATGACATACAGGCATAAGAGGTTGCTTTTAAATGCGTAGCCTCTCGTTTTGTATTTAATGTTATTTCTATGCTTGTACATATAAGACGTACAAGCATAGAAATAACATTAAATACAAAATGAGAGGCTACACATTTAAAAGCAACCTCTTATCAAAATCTTTGTGTACACCTGTGATGAACCTGGGTTGAAATGCTGCCACCATTTTTAATTAGTTAAATATTTATATAATAGGAATGGAGTCTGATATGGTGTTTAAATTTTCAAACAATTGTAAGTTTCAGAGAGGGTAGCCATCTTTTCAAGAATTTCAGACAAAAATCCAAGAAAAACAAAGGAAAACAAGCAACACAAAACATGTGGCATCTTAAAGACTAGCTTTCATATTTTAATGTAACTTTTCATGGATGTGTCCACTTCTTCAGACATATAGCAGCAGAATGAGGTGTGCAATATAATATGGGATGTGATATACATTTCATACCAGATATTCATTGGCTGTAATATATAGAGTTGGGGGGCGGGGAGGAGGAGTGGGAAGAAGAGGAGGGTGAGTTGATTAGTAGAGATGGTGTGAAGGAAGATTAGGCCAGGGTCTGTAGAGATGTAAAGTATAGTTTTATGGCTCTGAGGCCAGGATCTGTTTATATGTTAAGTATGGTATTATGGCTCAGAGGTAAATTCCTCAGGAGACAGAAACCAGATCAGATCAGAGAGGGTGAGGGTATATGTGGAAGAGAGGTGGGGGGGGGGGAATGATTCATTTATTGATTAAACAGAAGTGAATAAATATTCATTGAAAACACTGCATTTGAACAAGCTTAAGTAAAGGTCTTAAAAGATATTTACTAGTTTTCCTGTTACTTTATTCTTTAACTCCTGACCAGTTTTGACAATACATTACCTATAACCTAACTAGATCCTATCCAGTCCCTATCCAACTGTCATTCCCATAGAGACTTGCTTATATACCTTTGCCAGCCCCACCCATGAGCTATCTTATTGGCTACACTATACAAAACATTAAATATTTGGGAAGTATTTTTATTTATTTATTTATTTATTTATAGCTTATATACCTTTCATACTTTTACATACTTATATACTTTCAAAGTACCTTTTTACATTCCATCACAACACCCAAGAAAAAGATTTTGATTAGCAGACAGTTTTAGACATGTACTGTTGTTACATGCTGTGCTGAAGAGACAACACATAGTAGACAAACTCATCACATTTTCCTGATAATCTGAAAGGACTATACCAGATGAACTCATCATCACTTTCCTAGCCCTAGAAAGCAAGGAGGTACATGATGGCTACAGAATGTAATAAAATATATATTTCTTCTATAGTGAGAAAATGAAAATGGCAATCCTTTGTAAGAATAAGATTCTCTGGCTCACTATTGACCCTTCCAGTTTGGCGGGCTCACAAATTATTTTATCTTACTTTGTAAAAGCGATGTGGTCTGCACACTTTGAATTCTGACTTATGGCAACCCTTTTCAGGGTTTTCCAAGTAATAAGAAGTGGTTTACCATTTAACTTTTTCTCAGGGGTGCTCTGGGACTGTGCAGCTTGCCCAGGCTGGCTTTTCTGGGGATGCACAGTGAGGAATTGAACTTCCAGCCTCTGGTTCTGTAGCAATTCACAAAGCTACCCAGTCTGATAGCACTTCCTTATATTGATCATAAATTATAAAGTAGAAAGAAACAAGCACAAACTACCGCTTTAATCTGAAATCCATTTACTGTTTATGTGCACATAGCACTCAGCACCCAAAATAGCAAAAATGAGAGGTGACCATGAGAAATAAACAACCAATTATTCATAAAATATTTAACAAAACAAAAATAACTATTTGGGAAAGAAGCAACTAAGCCATATCCAAAATACTGCATTACTTTAAGATACAACCAGTTGCATTTTCTAATCCTCACACAGTATCAAAAAGAGCTTTCCATCCTCCCCTTGATGAAAGGATTTACTATCTTGATCTATCGTTTTTATTTGTTTTTATCATGTACACCACCCAGAGTTCCATATTGGAAGTGGGGAGGTATAGAAATGAAACTAATAAATAAATAAATAATGCCTTAGACTGTTATTAGCAAAAAGACTTTACTTGGAAGATACTAACACAATAATTTAAGCAATCTATCCACCATCACCATTCACAAACTCAGGGAAAAAAATTAATCCACTGGGAATTTCAACTACAGCACCCCACTAGAACACCAGTTACTATACTGACCAAGATTTCCCCTATTTTAATAAGAATCAATTCTAACTTGGATCTGACTATTGACAAATGTTAGCATGTGCGCCTTCTAATCATCCCTTGTTTCTAAGCAGGAAAAATCAACTATCAGTCACCTCCTTGGTATTTTTCAAAGTAGACGTCAGCTATTGTTTCGTTAAAGAAAGGGCATGATGCTGGGTGTGATCAGATACCTGCACTCATGATAGGGATTCCTTCTGTCTGAAAGCTCCAATTTGGGACTTCATTTTGCAGCAGATATTACAGCCACAACATCTGTCCTAGTTTTGAACTTCATCTGTTTCCTCCCCATTGCCTACATTTTTGGATCCCTTCCTCAAAGGCTTCTGGAGTAGGAACTGGCAAGCCACTCCAGTATTCCTACAGAGAAAACCCCATGGACATGGGGTCATGAAGAGTCGGTCATGACTGTAACAATGCAACACATACACACACTTAAAGGCTTACACACTTCTGTGGCTCATTGGCTGGCCCTAGTAAAAGCGCAACTGTGAATTCCTCACTGATTCCCTGGGCCATGGTGGCCCTCCTTAGTTTCGTTCTTCTCCTTCAACTACAATACCCCAGTTTCATATTCTCAACAGACCATTTCACTTCTTGAATGCACCTCCCCTTCCAAATATATGCAGATGCACACAATGATATATGAGGCAACTGATATTGAAATCCAAAGAAACTGTGAAAGCAGTTTATGGTACAACATGGCAGCTTACTCTCTGGGATGGGGCGGGGGAGAATAACGTCACTTGAATATTTCTGCAGCTCTACAACATGAGTGGCCCTTTCAATAGGGAGGGACAAATGGAATACTCAAGTCAGTTATGTTTCAGGAGGGCACAACCATGCAACCTTCAGAATACCATGCTTCAAGAAAGGCGAAAACAAGTTGGAGACTTTGAACATATACTAAAAAGCACATGGCACCTTCTTTTTACAGATATACTTTGTAATTTGAAAGCTGCATAACATATATGACTGAAAAACTGGGCAGATACAGCAGTTGGTTCCTGCCCCCATCATGAAGGTTGTGTGGCTCTTGGTGCCATCACATTCCCTTTCCCAGAAAGAAAAAGTGAATTCCTGCTCCTTGAAGCCTCCAGTTGAAGGCATTCACCTTTCAGATTGCAAAATAAGCAGCCCTCCAAAATTTTGAAATATGAGAAATTCGGGGGCCTCCTAAAGAACTAAACACTTAAAACACCAATTCATCAAAAGTTAACTTATTTTCTCCTACATCCTATGAGCAGAAAACCAGTCTCTAAATTTGCCAAAAGTTTTCACTCTGTTGTAAGAGGGGTGCTTCTGACTCCATTTTAGATTAATATTAGTTCAATATATTATCTAAACACAACTCTAATTGTTCATGAATCAAGCCAGCTTCATATACTGTGGCATGAATCTAGTTTGCCCACAATAACGAAGACTTTTCTGTGGGTTCAGGTAAGTCAGAGGCCATGCTTTATAAATTCCTCACTATGGCTTAGTGTCCCATCCAAACTAGACCAAAGCACAGTAACTGACTTGATTCTCCAATAAATAAAAGAAAGCATTGCTCTTTTATTTAGCTCCCTTTGTGTGCCTTTGGAGAACACCACCACTCCTAAAAATAACAATAAATTTGAGGAAGCAGTACTGCACAAGCAAACTGGAAGCCATCACAATCCTTTTTCTTTGGTTCCTTAAATAGACTACTGTTAAAGAACACATGTCACAAAATGTACTACCTTCTACTAAAGTACTGAAAAGTATATTGCATGTTACGCTGTATGTCTGAATGCAACACGAGAAAGCAACTTGCATAGTAAAGCCAAGGAAAACAGTTCCTCATACATTATCTGCAGGCTGAATTAAGATAATGACTTGTTTTACTATGCCATCCTGCCAACAGGCAAAGTGCAACAAGCATTTATCAAGGCACCCAGACAACTGTCAGAGGTGTTAACAGACCTTTCCCTTGACATGGTGCCTATGACAAGAACAACTTCTTAAAACCTCCCGACTCGGATGTTTGCCCAAATGCATAACTTGCTCTCCAGATGTTCTGCACAAACGTTTCTGTAATCCTTGACCAGTGACCATGCCAGCAGGGGTGGATAGGAACTGTAGTGCAATACATCTTCATGGCTCCAGGTGAAGGATGGTTAGCACAGATCACCTGCTGACCCACATAGTCACCTGCAAAGGAGTACACAGCCAGGATGTAAGATAAGGGAGTTTCCCCTGCTAATACACTGCCTTCATGATACATGGCATCCAATGGAGGTCATAAGGAGAGCAGGATGAGTAATCAAAGCACTTACAGTGTGTGTGTGTGTGTGTACACACACACACACACACACACACACACACACAGCTTGCTTCACAAATACAGATAATTTCTTAGAAGCTTTTGCATCAGGTTTGCAATATTTATGTCAATCTTGGTCAACTGCTGTCAGCCTTTGCCAGGCCACATAACATAATACATAGCTAGGGATCCTTTAACTCTCCAGATATTGCTGAACTCCTAACCTCATCAGTTTTACCCAGTCTAGTCAATAGTGAGGAATGACAGGATCAGATGATCAACATGTGTATGGCACAAGGCTTCCCATCACTGACATATAAGACTGTTGCGCTAGCAACTGATATTTACACAAACACACTTATCACACATTATATATGATTCAGTTACACCAATCTGATTTTTTTTCAAATCCAGAACTGTGTTTTTAAACAAATAATAATCATCTGCTGTAAAGCCAATTCTGACTTATTGGCAACCCTTTTCAGGGTTTCCAAGTAGAGAGTACTCAGAAGTACTCTTTGCCTTCTTTCCCTTCTTCTGAGGGCATCTTGGTACTACTGTATGCAGCTTGCCCAAGGCCACACAGGCTGGCTGTACAGGAGAAGCTTCTGAGAGTTAAGGAACAGGAAGGAAATTTTAATGGCCAGAAATCACCACTGCTGTTTCCGGGGAGGGGGACAGGAAGCTTGTAATCTCCCCAAATGCCTGCAATTGATGACATCATCAAAGGTGTACCGTGTAAAGTCGTGCAATGGGATTCTAGCTACTAAGGGTCATTTTAAGCATCCGCCTAGCATCATGTTGCTCAGTAAGATGAACCTACAGTTCAAGCCAAAATCAACCTCTGTTCTAGTTTCTCATCAAGAACCTTGGGAACAGCAGTTCTGAGAGGAGATAAAGAATTTCCAAACAAATGATCCTTACTCTGAAAAGACTATAGAGTGATACCTTGTATAAAGGATTTCATTTGTTCCAAATGAAATTCTGTTAAGCAAAATTTCATTTGTACAAATTTCCCATATGAATGTATTTAAAATGGATTAATACCTAATCACAACCATTTTTCTGTTATACAGATTCGCCCCATAGGCAATTCTGTTAAGCAATTTTCCCTTATTCTCTGGAAATTTTTTCCTTTAAACGGATTTTCTGTTAAACAAACCTCTTGTTATATGAGGGTCCACTGTATCTACCAAGTTTCACCAAAGCCACAATAGCTGAAGAGGACAAAAACCAATGTTTATGGTATAAATATTGCCTTTATATCTCTGCTCCCCTTTTGATGTTTTATTGCCAGGCAATTGGAGATCCCAGAGCCCACAAAAATATGTTTCTTCAGCCCATGAAATGTCTGCCCATTGTATTTGTGGCTATAATCCTGCAACTTGGCAGCGGTAAGCCATATATGGGTTAACAGCAGCATCTCTTGGTCTCTGTCAGCTTGATGGAAAAACTCGGCTAGCAAAAAGGGAATTGTCACCATGCCAGTCATACTTCCCATTTTTATTAAGCAACACTAAGCAGCCGGGGTGGGAATCATTCTCACTACTGAACAAATTCTTCTCTAATCTAGGTAAGCAAACATGGACATGGATAAAGATTCCACTTGAAAAATGCTATTTGCACATGTAGGAAAACAGATACAGAGGCCTACATCCTGTATTTTGCATGGCTATGCTGTAAAACTACATGCCATAGGTACCACCTTTATTCTTCACTCTAGATCCTTCTGGGCCTTGAGAAATAAGCTTTTAGCACTTTCAAAATATTATTCAGATCAACCTACCCAGATCAGGGGTGGAAATGCCTTGACCATTCAGATGCTTTGGACTTCAGTTCTAGCTGACACCCTGATAAGAGAGCCAAGAGTTCTACTCCAAAGATCTAGAGCTAAATGTTCCCCAACCATAAAATCTATAGTCAAGTTTCCATTCATGGAACTGATCGTTAAAATTGTCCAACATTCCATAAAAGTCCAACTTGTTCTCATCTTCATCCTTTTAGGAGGAATGCAGAATTCATAACAGGCTTTAGTGCTCAAATTCTGCTTGTAGTGCAATTCAGTTAACTCAACCGAAGATGAGATTTCAGTATTAAGGTAAATCAGTCAACAGCTGATAATGATTGTCTTCTCTAAGTGGATACATTTCCTTAAAATTCAAATACATAATGCACTAGGTTCGTGGGGGATGGGAATAAAAGAGGGAGGGAGAAGTCCTATAGATCAGTGGTTCTCAACCTGTGGGTCCCCAGATGTTCCTGAACTACAACTCCCAGAAGTCTCCACCACTCGCTGTGCTGGAAGGAATGTCTGGGAGTTGCAGTCCAGGAACATCTGGGGACCCACAGGTTGAGAACCACTGCTATAGATCATCTCTCTCTTCTTGTTCCACATGAAATTGACTTTTCAGGGAAAATCGCAAACTTCACAATTGATACAGTCCAAGAAATCATTAGGAAGGGTTTAGAAAAATAAGTCAGCAAGTGTCATTTTGCCCTTTTATAAATCTATGGGGGGACCCCATCTGGAGTACTGTGTACAATTCTGGGCACCATACCTCCAGAAGGATATTATGGAAATGGAAAATGTGCAGAGGAGGGCAACCAGAATGATGAGCGGACTGGAACACCTTCTTTACAATCGGAGGCTGCAACGGCTGGGCCTCTTCACTCTTGAATAACAGTGTCTAAGAGGTGACCTGATTTAAGTTTATAAAACCATACACGGTGTGGACAAAGTCGATAAGGAAAAACCGTTTTCCCTATCACACAATACTAGAACTAGGGGGCACTCCATGAAACTTCTGGGTGCTAAATCTCAAACAAATAAGAAAAAGCACTTTTTCACCCAGAGGATCACTGATCTGTGGAACTCCCTGCCAGAAGAAGTGGTGACAGCTGTCAAACTTGACAGCTTTAAGAAAGGATTAGACAAGTTCATGGAGAACAGGGGTATCAATGGCTATCATTATGGATGTCTAAGGACAACCTCCGGGTTGGAGAGACAGGCAGGAGATCTCATAAGCAGATGAGGACATCTGCTTGGGAATATCCTGAAGCAAATGGTGAGCCACTGTGTGAGACAGAATGCTGGACTTGATGGGCTGTGGCCTGTTCCAACAAGGCTGTTCTTACAGTATATTCTTATGACATGTATATCAAAATCCACATTGCTTACTTACTAGAAAGTGCATATTGATTGAGTGACATGTCATGTATGATAAAGTATTAGATACCATAAAAGGTTACTTCAGGCCTGTCCAAACTTTGGCCCTCCTGATGTTTTGGATCACAACTCCCAGAATTCTAAGCTTAGATTGCCAGTGGCAAGGGACTATGGGAGTTGCAGTCCAAAACACCTGGAGGGCCAAAGTTTGGACATTCCTGGGTTACTTGCAAACTATTACAATTGGCTTATATATATATGATAATACTTTAGGTGGAAACTCATTTAAAAATGATGTTTTACTTGTTCCAACTATCCTAACATGCTACATCTGATTCTGACCACTTCTGCAGGACATCTATTTAATAATGTTCATGCTGCCCTCTTGATCTTCTCCATTTCCAGAACTCTATATATGCCCTTCTTCCTCCAGAAAATCTTCCTTTCTTGAAATATTCAACAGAACAACCTTACACACGGTTTCTCAAACTTAAGACAAATTCCATGCAGTGGAGCTTAATTCCAGGAATCTCGGTAAAATACTGCATCCTAACTGGACAAAACAAGACTACTGTACATATGGTGTATCTGTGGAAAAGAATACAGGTGGCAAAAAACTTCAAGCAATATGACAGTATATTCATAACAGATGCTTATTTTCCAAAACGCATAATAATGACACATGCCAAAAGCTATTTGCAACATCCTTGCCAATATATTTATTTTATAGCATTGTTTCCACGTATCACAACAATGTACTGCTCGGCAGGATATCTATTTATAACTTTACTTATAGCTTAGCACCATACAAGTTTAACACACTAACCTCTCTACTCAAATAGAGAGGACGGCAACCAGGACTGTTAAAGGTCTGGAACATATGTCTTACGAGGAGCAGCTAGGAATAGGGGAAATGTTTAGTCTTACAAAAAGAAGGTTGAGAGGGGATATGAAATCCATGTTTAAATATCTGAAAGGATGTCATATCGAAGAGGGGGCTGGCTTGTTTACCAGGGCTTCAGAGACTAGGACTTGGAACAATGGTTTCAAACTACAGGAAAAGAGATTCCATTTGAACATTAGGAAGAACTTCCTGATGGTTAGAGATGTTCAGCAGTGGAATATGCTGCCACAGATGGTGGTGGAGTCTCCTTCTTTGGAGGTTTTTAACCAGAGGCTGGATGGCCATGGGTCGAGAGTACTTTGATGGGGGTTCCTGCATGGCAGAGGGTTGGACTGGATGGCCTTTGAGGTCTCTTCCAACTCTATAATTCTATGATTCTGATTCTATGAAATATGCATTGCAAAACCTCTCTCCTATTGTTTAGGCAAATCTGAGACAGATGAGACTAACAACCTATCTAGAGCAGCATCCTGTTCCCTATGTGGTTCCCCAAATTTCTTCTAGGTAAAGTTTCCCCACACACATGTGTGCTAGTAATGTCTGACTCTAGGGGCAGTGCTCATCTCTGTTTCCAAGCCAAAGAGCCAGTGTTGTGCAAGTCCATGGCCAGGTGGCCGGCATTGCTGAATGCATTTCTGTGCACGAAACAGTTTACCTTCTCACTTTTTACAGCGGTTCCTATTGATCTACTTGCATTTACATGCTGTCAAACTGCTAGGTTGGGAGGAGCTGGGGTTAACAGCGGGAGCTCACTTCACTGCATGGAACCCGGGATTCGGACCACCGATGTGCCAACTTTGCAGCTGACATTACAGCGCTCTAGCCCGCTGAGCCACCATGCCCCATAAATTTCTTCTAGAAACTCAATAAAAACATCACTCTGCTCTGCTATTGTTTCCCAAAACAACAACAGCAACAACAACCCAAACACAGCCTATTGCAGCACTTCAGAATGACAGCTGAAAGATCTTAAATTTAGTAATTATAAAGATTCAAAAATTAACAGGCACTATAATAAATCCCATCCCACAAGGTCACATTCTGACAAACATGAATCAAAAGCAGAAGGAAAGCAAATAGACTCCGATAGTGGGAAGAGAGCAGTATGTCTGACAGGAAAAGGGGAAGTAAGCTCTCTGCACCTGAGGGACAGGCTAATCCTCCTGCAATCATATTCAGCCAGGGATGAGGGCCTACAACCTTGCAGGAGACTTTGGTGCTCTAGGGATTGGAAGAAGTCATAGTGTATCTACGGATATTAAAGCCATATAAACTGGCAACCATGACCACAGCACCCTATGACAGCAAACATTTTTCCAAGCAGTTTTATTGTTTGACTGCCAGTCCTATTATTATGGACAAAAATGTTCTGTGCACATTTTCCATACTAATATGCATTATCTTATAAAGTTTTTATGTCCCTTCTTACTCATCCTATCTTCAGAAAAGGATCTAGAGAATATGGTTTAGTGCCTTATCACTGGCAATTTTAGTCCTTCAAACTTGCATAGCATTCTAACTTACAAACAAATCCTCTGTTTCCATGACCTACTAAAAAGACAGCAACATCAGTTTTATGAGTCTCCCTTCTCTCTCGAGGTGAAATACCATTCACCTATTCAGAGCTGGACTAAACAACTAACCTCATTTTCAACCTGTATTCTTCATCCACCAGCATGAGAGGATATACTTCTCAAATTATCAGTGCACCTACTCTAAAATCCTAAGCAGGAGTGATTACTTGACCATTCAAAAGGAGAGCATATCCAACTGAATAAATTATGAGAACGGTCAAGAAAATTCAAAAGCTTAAGAAATTAACCACCTCTATAAATCCTACAAAAGCCTGGAGTATTCCTTAATCCTGCGGTTCCATTAATGATTAAAAACCCTCAGGACTGCAACGTTGCCACATGTGCTTCCTTACTGTGATGAGCTATGATATTGCCATCAACAGTCAGTGTGTCACAGAGCTGAGAAGGCTTCACAACCCCTTTCCATTATTACCCATATTTTCCACCCTCTATGAATCCAATTCTGAGCTGTCCTCTCCTGCAGTCTCCCTCTATTTTATTTTCTTCAGCAGCACATAAGGTCAATAACTAAGATTAGAAGCCCAGTAAATTGGCCCTTGTTACTTATTATGCTGTTGATCCTGAAATTTAACACTGGTAAAAAAAGTGGCAGGGCTTAAATTGTAATGAAGAATCAATCTAGTTCTCCCTTCCCTATTAATAACCTTAGTATTCCACATATTCTTCCCAATTCTTTACCACTTCAAATTTCCTTTGCCTCAGACATTATCTTATATCTGAGATTAACCTATCACGTCTTTGTAGTAAGTATCACAATTTCCATCCCAGATCGATTATTCCTCAATCTCACTTTCCCATCTTAACCTGCAATCTTAATGCAACCTCCACCTCTCAACAGCTCCTCACCATGACAACCTCTAGTTGTCCAGTTCCACGGCTGCTCAGATTCCAAGTACATCACATCTCCTGCCACAAAGGTGCATTTGCTTCAGTTAATCCACTTCAGTTATCCTCCCTACCCGTACAGATGTACAAGACCTGCCCCAACTTTTTATTTTATTTTTATTTTATGTTTTTATTTTTTATTTTTTGCTAGAATGCTAGAATTCGGCCAGCACAGTTGCCTTCCACTTCATTCCTATTTCTCTTCTCTGTTCTTCCAGTTCCAAAACTGATGGTGATGTCCGGAAACAAAGGACCCATCCCTTTCTGAACACCCAATGGGTGTTTTTAACACCAATCTTACATTTTTACAATGAATCCTAAATCTCCATCAGTACCTCTCATTCCTATGACAGAACCATTCCAATGCACTTTTTCGAGCCCACCCTCCATCCCAAGCAAGGCTGGCCCTTTCATTAGGTAGACAGCCGCTTCAAGCAGCAGACTTGGAGAATGATGAACAAGCAAAAATCATACCCTATTTAATCTGTGATTACCCTTTCACTAACAAGGAAGGGGAGAGGTACTTCTGGGGTGTTCTGCCTCATGTACCAAAAATAATTTGTCTGGTTTTGTGTCCCATTCCCTGGGTGGGTGGGTGACACTGTGTGCTTTTCTGTCCTAAGATGTTATGGGCCAGGCCTCCGCCTAGGGGGTCACGGGCACTTCTGCCCCCCACCTCCTTTTTGCCGCCCCACCCTCCAGTCCTTTCAACCTCCCCCATGCTCTGCAAGTTCAGCAACAAGCCAGGTCATACAAACTATGTACTCTGCACTTTAAAACACACACATTAAATGTAGTTGTCGCCTGTTATTTATGATACTCCTCATAGGCAAGGAGCCCTTTGCAAACAGGCTTGCAAAGTCACACACACACCCCAGGCGTGCATTAGGGTGTGTGGGGTTGCTGCTGTAATTTATTTATTTTATTCTATTTTATTTAGTGCAGCCAACGAGCAGCACAGCTTCTACCCCAAAGGAGCATGGCAGCAACACAAGGAGCCACAATCATTCTCAATTTGTTTTGTATTTCCCCTGAAGCCTCCAGAGTCCCCTGATGCCTCCCCTCCCAATATTTTGCAAAGAGAAGGAAGGAAGGAAGGAAGGAGCTGATGATGGAAGGGAGGAGGTAAGGAAGGAAGGTAGGAAAAGGAATGGAAGGAAGGAGCTGATGAAGAAAGGGAATGGAAGGGAATGGAAGGAAGGAAGGAAGGAAGGAAGGAAGGAAGGAAGGAAGGAGGTTCTGGAAATGGCCAGGATGGGTCGAGCAGAGGCTTTTGGAAATGCTCATTTCCTGGGCACGACCGACCCCTCTTCCTCGGGGTGGGCTCTTTGCCTGCCTGCCTGCCTGCCCTTCCCCACCCCACCCCGGGGCCCTTCCGCCCCCAGACCCACCCTTTCCCAGCCCAGCCCCTCCCTCCCCTCCCCCTGCCCCCCCTCCCCTCCCCTCCCCGCACACCTTGTCCATCAGCTTCCAGCATTTCTCCACCATCTTCTTGTCCACCGTGCCGGGCTGGTGGGGGCCGAGGTGGTGGTGGTGGTGGTGGTGGGGCTGGAAGGCGTCTTTCATCAGCCCGATCAGCCCGCCGGGGCCCTTCTTCAGCGGGGCCGACATGGGGGGGAGGGGGGCGGGGGCGAAGGGGGCGAAGGGCCGGGTGAGGAGGGGGCGGGAGGGGAGTCGCCCGCGGCTGCTGCTGCTGCTGCTCCCTCAACCCTCTCCCCCCCCCCGGGCGAGGCAAGGCAAGGCAAGGCAAGGCCGGGCCTGAGGGGGAAAAGGAGACCCCCAAGGCTCGCCCTCCTCCTCCTCCTTCTTCTTCCCCTCCTCCTCCTCCTCGGCGGGTCCTTCTTCCCGGCTTCGCCTGACGGAAAGAAGGAAGGGCGAACTGAGCTGAGCTGAGCTGAGGAGAACCGAGACGGCGGCGGCGGCGGCGCCGGGGACGCGCCCGACTGACGAAGAAAAGGGAAGCGGGAAGGGAGGGAGGGAGGGAAGCAGGCAGGCAGGCAAGCGCGCGCGCGCCCCCGCTCCCGGGTGGGCGGGACCTTCTCTCTTCCCCCCCCCCCTTTCGCCGCCGCCGCCACCGGGCGCGAGCCCGCCCGTGACAGGCCGCGCGAGCCTCCCTCCACGCCGCGCCCTGATTGGCTGAGCCGGGTCCCGGGGGGCGGGGCATGCTCCCTTCCACCATCATCATCACTACTGTACCACCACCACCCATGGGAAAGAAAGGCCCGCCCGGCCTCACCTTCCGCCCGCCCCCTCTCCCTCTTGGGCGTTCTCATTGGTCCGCTCGCTTCCGTCCGCTTGCCTCCTTCCCTGAGGGAAGGCAAGTTCTGATTGGTCGCAGACCCATCACTGCGCCCCCCTCCATCCTTCCCCCCTTTGAAAAGGAGCAGGTCGGTGGGTGGGTAGGTGGGGCTTCCTTCTTTTATTATGGATTTACTGTATTTTTAAATAAAATGACTAACCCCCACCTCATCCCCCACCCCCACCCTTCGCTTTCCGCTCGGAGGCGCGACGCATTTGGATTGGCCGGCGCCCAAAGGAAATGGGCGGGGCGATTTGGAATGCTCGCGCACGAGGGGGAGGGGGAGGGCCCGGTGAAACGGAACCGGCAGGCCCGCATCTGATTGGCTGGCTCGTTTCTGCCGCGCGCGGCCTCTCTCTCTCTCTCTGTTCTTAATGCCGGTGACGTGAGGTGAAGCGAAGCTGAAGGGGGGGGCAGAAAAAGAAACAGTTGCCAAGAGAGCTGAGGAGCAGGAGGAGGAGGACACGCCTCGTGATTATAATTATCATAGCCACGCCCGTTCTTTTTAAATGCCTCCGGTTTGTTTTGTCTGTGGTTGCGCGTGCTCTGTGGAATGAACGGGCTTTGAGCATGCGCAGTACTGAATTGTGGCTGCTTCATCGGCCATGATAGGTGTGGGCAAGGTAGCCAGTGCAGTACAGTACAGTGGCACCTCTATTGACGAGTTTAATCCATGCTGAGTGCATGCTCTTAAGTTGAACATCCCTGTCTGAAAAAATAAAAAAAGATATTAAAAATTGAAAAAATTAAAAATTGTACGTAGAGCAGACCGAATGTAAAATTTGTAAGGCAGCAGTTAAAACGCAAGATTTTGCTCTCAAGTCGAATTGCTCTTAATTTGATATGCTCGTAAGTAGAGGTGCCACTTTGGCAGGGGGGGAAAGCATTTTATCCTTGCTGCTATTTTAAGTTATGCAAATGTTTTGCAGCCAAGAATCAATTACTGCTTTGTTAACCCAATCCTTAATTGTCTCGAAAACTGTGGGTCAGTGTTTAGAGTGGTGTAGGACTAGCATTCAGGGATCATAGAGAAGATATCAGCTAGTTTTCTCTTTGGAGCCCTGGGTTGGTCCCATTCTCTGGGCCTCGTCTACCTCACAGGGTGGTTGTGGGAATAAAATGGGTGGAGGAGAGAAACAGGTACTCTCCTTTGAACTTGCTGTGAGAGAAACAACATGGAAATGCAGCCAAACAATAAAGCATGCTGAGGCCACCGTGTATGCTCAAGGGAGGGCTGTGTAAGGAGGAGGTGCCATGACTGGTGTATTTATTACAACCCCTTTGCTTAGGTCAGGGAAGAGGTCCAGCGCCAGGTTCCTAACCCACCAGCCCAGAGGTGCCAGGCAACCTCATCGGCCTCCGGACGTTGATACGCTCTGACCTCACAGCTAAAAACCCTCCTTTTCACAGGATATCCTGTTCTCTGCAAACTTGTAGGTAAAAACAAGTTTTTACCTCTAGTAGGTAAAAACAGAAAGGGAGGGGAAAGCAGAGGTGATGACTACCAGACACGTGGGAAACAGAGAGTGTGAAGACCGTCCTCAAACAAAGGATAGGAAAGGAAGAACAATAAGGTGGCAGAAGAGAAATTGGCCATGCACTGAGCTTTAAGTGGCAGATTGTGGTGTGTGTGTGTGTTTCCTGCTGAAGTTCAAGACCACCACATGTGGTTAATTACCCTGTCACCCACAGGGACTGGAACTCAAGTCTCCCAGGTCCTTGTCAACTCACTAATTATGGTGCTATATTGGCTGTCAAAATTCTGGGAAAGAGTACCCAAATCTGTGAACAAACACTCCACCCCATAACCTTTCGTGGGCCGTCATCTTTTTATCGGAAGAACGCTACCACATTTCTCAAAGTAAAGGCCAGCAGCCAATCAGAAAAATGGCCATCTGGTCCCTGGTTCAGGATTGTGTGTGCATTTAATCCCACATTCCCGAAAGTCTTGCAGGTTGTGTTAGCTGCACCTTCCTAGACTTCCTTCCCTGGAACTGATGTCTGCCAAGCTTCCTTGGGTTGCCTAGGGGACGGTTGCCTAGTGACACTGGTAAAACCCCCTCACTTGGCTTATGCCTACTGGGATAGGCTTCTGAAATGCAACCCTTCCTTTTGCATTGGCTGCTGCCCATGACACTCAGGCAAAAGTGGATTTTGTATTTCCTGCCGGGCAACAACTCACCGCAAAGGCAGGATCGCTTCTCTTCCAGGTACTTTTCCCTCCAGCATTTTTCTCTTGAAATTAGAGATTTATGTGCACGGGTAGAAATAGTGCCAGAGGAGCCCACCAAGGACTGACAGTTTGTGCATATCAAAAATGCATCCTCTGATTTCTCTTTATTAATGCCGGCTCAAGTAGCCAGCACAGCATTGAGTCAGCTCCTGTTTGGGATCAAAATGCATCTGTGTTTTGCTTCCATCTCTTTGTAACACACAGGGAGGGAGTCGGAGAATGGCTCCTACAAAGAAGGGGGAAAGGAAGAAAGCAGGGAAGCAGAAGAAAAAGATGGCACCAGGTAAGATGCCACAAACTCGCAACAACCCCGTGTATGTGTGAAGTGACTCGTTCAGGGGTCAAGCTCTAACCCTGCATTGCAATATCAGTTCCAGGTGATTTTTGGACCCTCTGTGTTTTTGATCCTTCCCAGTGCCCTTTCATGTTCCATAATAGTGCCCAACTTGACGAAAAGCCTTGCTGGACTCAGAAATCTGTCATTTCCCCTCAAATACATTAGAGCTGCCCAATAATTATATATTAAATCTTAACACAAGGTGGGTTCATGCTAGGGGCCTCCCCCCCCCCCGCTTTGTTTTTTGTGATTCAGGGGATAATGATCCCTGGAGATCTGGTGGGGCCACTGTGAGATACAGGAAGCTGGACTAGACGGGCCTTTGGCCTGATCCAGCATGGCTCTTCTTATGTTCTTAGTCCTTCTCTAAATTGTGTGCTGGTTCAAAAAGCAAAGGTCTGACAATGCCTCTGGAGAGTCATCCAGCAGGACGAAAGTGCCGCTGCCTCACTTTCCCCAAGAAATGGTACCCAGAGGCACGCTATGTTTGATGTTGGAGATGAACTCTCCCCCCCACCCCCGACTCACAGCCATTGGGGGCTCTAGCTTCCCTGGATTTATCCGACCCCTTCTTGAAGCCATTCCTGTTGGCAATCCTCATGATGTCTTGTGGCAGAGAGTTCCACAGTTTGCCTCTGCCCCTTTTCCTCCATCTTTCCTCCATCTCTTTCTCCCCTCAGATGACGAACAGCACCGGAAGACAATGCTGGACGTTGATGCTCTGAAGCAGCACCTCGGTGAGGAGACCCAGTGGGCGCCATGCCAACATATGAAGGGGCAAAGAGGGGCAGGCCTTTTCTTTAGGTCACAAAAACCAGGGAGGAAGGCTGGGTGCTGACCTTGTGTCACCCAAGGGCTCTTCATAGTATTTATTTATTTATTTATTTATATACCACCCATCTAACCAAAGACCACTCTGGTTCATTAAACACCCTTTTGGGGGCCTGGCTATCCCCGGTTTCTTCCCTGCCTTCCCTATCAACTTGATGGAACATTTCCATGAAAATGGCAAATAACTCCATGCATATTTGCAAGCAAGGGGCTGTCTATAATATCAAACAACTGCCTCGAGCATCTTCTTATAATCGTGTGGGCCTCCCCTTCCTAACAAAGGTAAGAATTTTATGTGTGGGGGGGTTCCTTCCCATCTGGTGAAGAGATCTATGTAACCTGGAAGTTGGCACATTTTGGGGGGAACAAAATAAAAAGGTACACCCTGTCACCATGTCTGCAACACAGGTGCAAAAATAATGACTTGTGTCAAGAAGGAATTGGAAGGATTGGGGGTGGGGGGCAAAACAAAGACAGAACTGAATGGATAAGTACGTGTATCATATGAGATTGTCTGGCTTGCAGTTCTCCAGAGGGATATTGCCAGGAAAGCAATATCGGACGGCGGAAGACTGAAGCAGAAGCTGGCTGATCTGGAGGCAGAACTGGAGAGAGCTCAAGGAGACAAGAAGGATATTTATGAAGGTGTGTTTGTACAGTATTTACTGTGGGTGATATACCCTCTCCTTGGCCCCAGGGTCAGATAGGCCATTTGCAGAAGTGAGGCCAGTTACCTCAAATGAAGGCAATCATAAATGAACGGCCAGTTATTTCATCCTTTTGCAGGGATCTCTGGATTTTCTGCTACAGGGCCGCATTTGGCCACCCTTTAGTAAAAATCCTAATAAAAGAGAATCTAATGCTTTCTTCTCTCTCTTTCGTGTGCTTTCTCTCTCTCTCTCTCTCTCTCTCACACACACACACACACACACACACACACACATCTTATGGGATCATTCAAAATATAGGGGTGTCTGCCAATATTCAGCATTACCATGTTATGCAGATCTTAGCACCAATTTGCAATTCCAGTAAATCTCTTTAAGCTGCATTTGCATGAACTTTAGGGATCTTTCTGATTGGCCTTATATAAGATCAGAGCTAATTCTTCCTAAGTCACTTACCGGAACATACATTTTACATCAATCTCTCCCTCCCCTCCCCCCACCTTAGTTCACTAACCGGGCCTCCTCTCCACTGTAGCTCAACTATTTCCCCATTCCATGTGTGCATCTGCTGTGGTGGGCTTCTGTCTGTGAACGTTCACCACACCATGCAGCAACCACTCCTTAAAATGTTGCAAGGCTCTCGTCTCAGCGCTGTCAAGTAATTGAACTTTAGCTTTGTGAACTTAGAGTTTACAACTGGAGTTGAAGTTGTGGCTTGTATTCCATATAGAGAAATCCTTGGTGATGCTTCCCTGTTCCTTCCTGTTCCTCCATCATTCTGCCTCTACTGAAAGGTTCACTGTAACCTTCCAGAGGGGCAGGGTTCTCTCTGTCTTCAGCTCATCCCAGAGAACCTCTAGGGCAGGCATGTCAAAACTTCAGCCCTCCAGATGGAACAAAACTCCCACAGTCTTTTGCCATTGGAAATACAGGCTTGGAATTCTGGGAGTTGTGGTTCAAAACATCATGAGGGCGGAAGTTTGGACGTGCCTGCTCTAGGGTGAGGTTGATGATGAGAAAAGGTGACCTTTCAGGCTTTCCTTCTGCTTATTTCTTGTCTCCACTTGCATTGCAGAGATGATCCGCCAGTACCAGCAGCTTCAGCGCCAGACAGAGACTCAAATACAGCGACTAGAAATGGAGAACCAGAACTTGCATGGAAAGCTTGGTATTACACTTGGATTTACACCCCGCGCGCCGCCCTCCGCTTAAAGAGGATGATGTTGATACCGAACCATTTTTAGCCATCTCTGATTTCCTTTGGAAAGGGAGAAGGAATAAGTTTACGGCTTTCATCCATTGCTTTCTGCTCTTCGGGTCCCCAGAATATGGAGAGGAGACATATTTGCACAACTGAGGCCAGTCAGTGTTAGTGAATAAATAATATTTGCCATAAAAGATCAATGGCAAGCACACACACACACATACACACACACACAGAGAGAGAGAGAGAGTCTGTCTCCTGATACCACTTCCCTGCATCTGGCCCTTGGAGTACCCTGGTTTTAAGCCTGAAGATTACACATCTCCATCATGGTTTGTAACCTGTGATGGACATTTCCTTCAGGAATCTGTCCAATCCCCTTTTGAAGGCATCCAGGCCTGATGTCATCACCACATCCTATGGCAGGAAGTTCCACAGACTAATAACGCGCTGGGTGAAAAAATATTTTCTTATGTCTGTTCTCACTCTCCCAACCCTCAGTTGGAGTGGATGTCCCCTACTTCTGGTATTTTGTAAGAGGGAAAAGAGCGTCCCACTATCCACTTTACTCATGCCCTGCATAATTTTGTACAGTGGTACCTTGTATAAAGGAATTAATTTGTTCCAAATGAAATTATGTTAAGCAAATTTTCCTTTATACAAATTCCCATAGGAACGCATTGAAAATGGAGTGATTCCATTTTTATGTTGTACAGATTCTCCCCATAGGCGATTATGTTAAGCAAATTTCCCCTATTTCTGGAATTTTTTATGTTGTACACATTTTATGATAAACAAGCTGTTTGTTATACATATTAAGCATGTTTTAAATGCAACCTTCTGCACCTTTTCCAGTTCCACTATGTGTTGTTGTTTTTTTACGTGCAGGGACAAGACCTGTATGCAGTACTCCAGGTTCAGCCTTACTATCATTTTCTACAATGGTGTTATAATGTTGGCTGTTTTATTTTCAGTCCCCTTTTTGATGATACCTAGCATGGAATTGGCTTTTTTCACCGCTGTCACACACTGGGTAGGCACTTTCATTGAGCTGTCCACCAGCACACCAAAATCTCTTTCCTGATCCATCACAGATAGCTGAGAACCCATGAGCTGATAGATAAAGTTTTGGGGGGTTTGCCCCAATATGCATTACTTTACATTTTTCTACATTGAAATGCATTTGCCGTTTCGCAAATCATGACTGTGATTGGTAGTGTGGCTACAACTCTGCTAAAGCAGATACCTGCTTGCCCCGTGTCTATTAACATTATTCCATCCCATCCCCCATAAGAACTGAAGTGTGGCCGTAGTAACCTTAACTTATGGAACTAAGGTCCAGCTGATATTGAAGTCTTGTGTTATCTAAATGCAGTAGGGCAGGAGTGTCCAAACATTTTGCAAGAAGGGCCAGATTTGGTGAGAAGAAAATGTGTGGGGGCTGACCAATCAGCCGCATTTGGCCCCTGGGCCAGACTTTGAGCAAGCCTCTAGGACATGCAAAGAGGTGGGGAGGATGCTGCAGCAATGGAGCCAGGGGCAGGTAGGCTAGGCAGATGGCTGGGGGGACAGACGGAGGCAGGCAGGGTGGGCAAACTGTAGAACTGTAAGCTGATTTCTCCATCCAGTATGGGGAGAGGCCAGCTGGCAGGGATGAATGACAGGCTGAGCTGGCAGGGAGAACAGGTTGTGGGCCACCCAGAATTTGAGAACGGGCCACATTTGGCCACCAGGCCTGACTTTGGACATGCTTGCAGTAGGGTATCTACAAGAATTGGAAGCAGGGCCCTTCCTCGATCCATCCCTCTCCAACAAGTCTCAAGATTCTTTGCTTTCCCTGTTTCTGAGACAGCGGTGACCTCCAACTCCTCTCCTGCCATCGGCTCTTTCTCGCCCATCTCTCATTCCATGCTCCCCGTTTCTGCTCGGCAGTTGCCTGCCAGGAGGAAGCGCGGCAGAGTCAGGTGGAGAAGGCAAACATGCTGGAGGAGAAGGACAGAGCCATCTCCGAGATGCAGCGCAAGATGAGGGAGATGGAAACGGGATACGAAAAAGTCCTCCACGTGAGTTTGGCTTGTGCATCTCCCCATATCCTAGTTCACGGAGCCCACATTGCCTGGAGAGGCAACCGACTCCTTCTCAAAAGCTCCGTGAAACAGAATGCTATTAATGTGCATCTCAAAAAATTCTGGCCATCGCCGTTGAGATTATTACGCCTAACAAATGGCCATGGAAACAGGCATTCCTAAAGCAGGGCTTTCCTCAAGTAATAGTTTTGCAGCTGTTCCTTAGCAGTTGCTGAGTTCCTTTTGTGTTTCTGGAACGCAGCCAGGGAGCTGTGAAATCCTCCACCTTAGCTAGCATCCCGTGACCTCAAAGTACATGCCGAGGGCCCCACGGTGTCTGTTGGTTCTCCCCCCCCCCTCTTTTTCCAGGCCAGCCTGGACCGTGTGGTTTCCAAGCTGCAAACGGCCAGAATTGGCTGGGAGAAAGAGGCTACGGCCGTCCATCTGGAGTATAAAGACCGGCTGAAAGAATTTGGACTCAACCCTCTCGAATTCTGAAAGGGTGGCCTGAAGAACCCACCGTTGCCTTTCCTCAGGTGCAGCCCAGTTTAATATTCTAGATTAAAAACCTATTTTGAATTGGGAATGGGTTGTAGCACCCCTGGAGTGGTAGTAACAATAATGTGTGTTGCTGGAGGTGCAGAGTGCTTTTTGTGTGTATGCGATTGTCCTGACTGTCACCTGACAGCGTGAGGCAGTGCTGAGAGTGTTTTGCTGGAACCTGGAAGGTCCACTTTCAACTTCTTAATTGGGTCACAAAATGTAAGGAATGACCTTTGACCCATCACTTCTGCTCTTGCCCAACTAAACCCACCAAGTTAATGGGAAAATAAAGTAGCACATCCTCACCACATGCACCCGTGGTGAGAATGCAGGCAACAAATATAAATAATAATTCATCTTATCCTCTCCTGGCACATCTCAAACTAACAAGACAGAGCTTCCAGATGACAAACAGTCCTTCTGCTTCTCTCTTCCTAGCTACCGCAACGTTTCAAAACGGGGCAGTTTCTATTTAGCATCGCTTAGTTCCTCTTCACATTCATGTCAAACCTCAGGCGAGGAGAAGAAGCCATTTCTGAATTTCAAGTCTTCCTTCCCCTTGTGTTCTGGAGTCGTAGCCTAAAATAGTTGTTTCCTGTTGAGTCCCATACATTTGATTTCTGGTCGAGGCCAGCCTGCCTCAAAGCTTGCTCGCAAGGATGTGCAGGACGTATTTTTCAGAGCTGGGGGAGAACCCATGAGCGTGGCAGGAAGGATCAAGCCGTGGGAATGAGAGATCCCGTTGCCTTGTAGGGAATCTGTGCAAGGCCGCTTAAGTGTGGGAAAGGCAATGCTTAGACAGCCACTAGAACGCCTGGCTCAGTCCATCTTGGCTCTGTGGGAAGCAAAGAGGATGCAGTTCAAACCTGGCCTGCTATTTGATGGTTGCATTTAAAATATGCTTAAAAATAAGCCTCTGCAGCAGTAGATGGTATGATTTGATTGCAAAAGGTCTCAGTTCCAGGAATCTCTAAGTAGGGTTATGAAAGAATATTGCCCAAGATGGGTTAGAATCACTTTTGCTGCCAGTTGGTGTTGACTCTGTTGGGCTTGGTGGACCACCAAGCTGACCTTCTGAAGAAGATTCACATGTTACAGTGATTTAAGGTGCTGTCCTATAGTGAGTAAAAATGCCCCAAGCAAGACGGAGCAGAAGGAAACTGGAAGAGCTTGATTTGGGGCTGATGGCAGTATGATTTAAATGAACGGTTTTCAACTTTTGATCCTCTTGCTAATTTTGGACTTCCTCTCCCAGAAGACCTGATGCTGAGCCCAAATCATGAGGCCTGGAACGCATTCTGGGGGTTGGAATTCCAACTAGGAGGAGGAGCTGAAGGCTGAGGAACCAGCCTGCCCAGGGAAAGCCTGGGGGACGGGGGCTTCAGTCAAACTTAAGTCACACTGGGGATTTGATTCTTTTTATTTTTCAATGACTCATACTTGATTTATGAAACAAAACTCATCTTCTCCTCCCTTTTTTTCTGGGGGGAGGTGGAAGCTTATTTTTAATAGGGACTAGACTTGGGACTTGGGACTCAAGACTTGGTACTAAAGAGTCAAACTTAGGACTTGGTACCAAGAGCTGGGACTTAGGACTTGGACCCAAAGAGTTGCCAACAGCTCTGGTCAAAGGACTCAAACACCAGCATGTATACTTGCTATACTTGCATTCATCAATTCCTCTGGGTTTAGTTTTTTAAAATGACAAAGTAATCCCTCATTTTGAAAGATTGCACACCCCCCACCCCCCACCAAAGATCATCACCTCAAGATCTGCTGATGGAGAAGGTCAGCTCTTGAGAGACAGAGCCTTGAATGAGATGAGATAAGATGTCAAAAACAACAACAACACCTTGTTATGCAGGCGATTGGCGTTGTTTACCTTTCCTGTGAAGGTACACGGACCGTTGCTGGGCTGCTGTAGTAGCAGCTGATGCCTACGGGATCCCTGACTGCGGTGACAAAAGCACGGCGGTGAGGTTGGGTTGCTGTTTTTCTGAATCATGTTGGAAGAGGAGGAGGAGGCGTGGAGGACACATAAGGCTATTGGAGGATCTACTTCATCATAGAAAAGGAGAGGTGATAAACCAACCTGGAAAGACAAGAAAGAGCCACACCAATAGACTTAGGACATCACTAGCAAAACTTACGAGTCTCCTGAATGCTACAGACTCATGGAGGAGTATGGGAACGTAGCAACGTTACTGTATAGGGCAAAAACCTCCCAAAATACCCTAGCCTGTCATGAGCCTTGCTGGTGAGAGAATTGATTGTGATGTTTTGCCCAAAAGTAATTATTAACTGCCCAGAGGAGCTGTGTAGCTAGATGGAGCGGTATATAAATTTAATAAATAAATTTAATAATAAATAAATCCTGAAGAGAATCAATGAATCATCTCCTTCAGCCCACTGCTATCCAGAGAATATTCACGGCATTCACATGGTGTTCTTCTAGTTTCTATCAATTTTTTGCTGGTTAATGGCAAAATAAGGGCCCTCCCCAAAAAAGAACCCTGCAGTAGTAAGAATTATATGTGAGGTGAAGACAATGGCTGTTAAATCAGTCTTCCTGCTGTGCCCCATCCTCAAAAGAGCACCAGGCAACCCAACAATTTGGGGTTACTTGCCCGGTTCTTGGGGATGGTCTTCTCCATGGTCTTCACTGCAGTCTTTATGGTAGAGATGGAGGGCCAGCCTTTTCAAAGGAGGATCCAAACCCCCCCCCACACACACACACCCAGTGCTCCACAGTTCTCCAGTGTTTACCAAATCGTAGAAGTTGCTTCCTTCCTCATCGATGACCAAGAGGGTCACCTGACTGCTGTCCGCACGGATGTGCAACACCACCTCCTGGTGGTCAAGATCTTCGGTGATCTCCCCATTGACAGCCAAGAGGCGATCCCCATCTCTCATCCCTGCCTTCTCAGCTGGCAGCCCTCTGTCCACTTCTCTCAAAAACTGGCCTGCAAGTTGAGATGGGTGAGACATTTATTTGGGGGGGGGGTCATTCACACAGAATTAAGGGAAGCCTTCCTGGGAAGGGCCTATCAGTTGCTAGGCAATGCCCAATCTAGCATCAACCCATCTCAGTTAGCCACATGCAAGTCAGAATGGGCTAGCCAGACATGGAAATTTTACCCAGAAACAGAGATCAGACTCTTATCAGCTTAGATCGCCCAAATTCCTGTCCATTCCTCTAACCACTACACTCTCGCTGCCTCCATTTTGCAGATGTAGGAGAAGCACTGAGCACCTTCTTGCCACTGACACCCTTTCATTGGATCTCCAAGTCACCTCCATGGTACTTTCAGAAAATACCGAAGCCACCACACGCCAACAGGTGCTCTAGATCCTGGCTCTTCCCCAGGTGTTCCCAGGTGGATGACTTACCTGTCTTTCCAGAGGCATGTTTTTCCTCTTTCAGCAAGAATCCGTACCCCTCTGGGCTCCTCCTCATATGCAGCTTCCTCACTTGGAAAGGAACCCGTGAGGCATCGGCCATGGTGGCTGTGACCTTAACACCGTGCTGGCGGTAGAACGCTTCCGACTCGGGTTCGATCACCAGGAGTCCCATGGGGCTGGGGCTGTGTTTCAGCTGAAAAGCAGAGTCAGACACCAAAGGAGGAGGGAGTGGGGGAGTGGGAAAAGGCAGGGATCCTGACCATACAGCCAGCGTCTCATCAGAGAAGACACCAGAGCTTGCAAACTGAATCTTTTAAGAGTAATATCTGTTGTGTGCTATAGAATGTGAATAATCATTCCCTGCCATCTTTTTTCTGCTGTCTTAAAAAGTAGCCCCCGGCATAACTTAAGTGGCATTAATTTTTAGTGGTCAATTGCTGTAAGCATTGGGGTCACTCTCTCTGTACACACCTTGACCTCCATGTCTTTCCTCTCATTTCAGGGTTTTAATGTAAAAGATCAAGCAATTAAAAGAAGTTGTTGCTGTAGTTTAATATCATGTATAATATGGGAGAGAGATTTTTCTCTCTCTGTTTGGCCATGGAAATACTTTCAGGTAATAAACTAGCTTAACTCCTAGGATCTTCTTTGGAGGAAGGCAATAAGGCAACATACGCAAGCATCAGCATACAGTTGCTCCATTCTGTGGGATATGCCTGCATTCTGAAACAGCCTTCTTCACCCTTGTGCTGTCTCCTGCAGTTTTGGATGGCATCCCCCATCACCCTTGATCCTGCTACTTAGGGAGGATGGGAAGTGGTGTGAAGGGCCAAACACCTCCCACAAAAAGGATGCTTCCATTCTGTAGGTTTAATGGGCAGGCTGCGTCACCAGGATGCTGAAAAGCTGACGCTACATTGCTCCACCTGAGAGGCCCCCGCCACCTCCACTGACGTCCCCCCCCCATGCACCTTTTTGTTCAGCTGAGCAGACGTCCAGCTCTCCACACGGGCACCGTTGAGTTCCAAAAGCCAGGAACCATCTGGCACTCCTGCCTTATAAGCGGGGCCATCCTTTGGCACCGATAGGCGAAATGTGCCCTTCACACCTGAAAGGGACACCACAGTAGAAGCAAACCTGCTGAGAGAAAATATGGCAGTCTCCCTGTGGGAACCTAATACTGTATTTATAGGCCACTGAAGTAAGGCAAGCAGAAATGCCATCTATCTATCTAGCTAGCTAGCTACCTAGCTACCTACAGTCTGAGTCTCTCTTTCTCTCTCTCTCTCTTTCTTTCTTTCTTTTTTTGAGACTTTTCACACGACCCCTAAGATCCGCTGGCCTGCTCTTCCTGTGTTCCCACCCCCTCCGCACTTCCTTGCTCCTGTCTGCGTGAGGGGAGGGAGAAAAAAGAGAGGAAAAAATGCAGGCTCACCCCTGAAGCCACCCAGAGCCCCATCGTCGTCCTGATTCCTGTCTCTTAAAGGGGTGGGGGGCAAAAAAAAAAAAAAAACCAGCGAGGAGAGCCCGGCACTCACTCCTTTACATCTGCATCAGGGATTTTCACCTCCGGAGAGCAGGTACCTGAAAAGTGCGCTGGGACACGCTTAGGTGGGCGTGGTCACACTTAATTTTCTGTAAACTCCGGAGCTGGTGGGGAAACAATTTTAAGCTCCGGAGCTGGGAGCCATTCGCCGCGGAGTTTAGGGGTCGTGTGAAAAGGCCCTTTCTTTCTACCCATCTGGATGAAAGGTCACTTTGGGCGCATCTCAATGTAATAAAACAACAAATAAATTTTGAATAAGCTCACAACATAGTAACAGTGACAAATCAAATGAAACATATCAACTTACACTAGAAAAATGTCCACCAAAATCAAACATTCCCAAATGTCACACTTGGAAGCCTATTAAATTATGCAGAGATAATCCGGTGCATGCAAATGGCTGGGCCCTGCATTCTAATAAAGCATGGACCAGCCATTTGGTTTTGCTTTTTCCCCTCTTTGGGGAGAAAATCAGCTTGTCCTACCATCCGGAGCCGAAATGCTGATGCCGAAGCCACTTGGCTCTCTGGTGATGCAGCACAGCTGTGGCCTGTTGTGGGTGGACAAGAGTTGGTCAAGGTCTCGGTCGAGGGCTTTTGCCAGCTCGTAGGTGTGCCCATCCAGAACGGTCAAGGAGACCTGCTTTCCACTGCTCTTGATCTTCCAAACGACCTATGAAGCCGAGAGAGAGAGAGAGAGAGAGAGAGAGAGAGCACTACAAAGAATGGAGGAAGCTCTGAAACAGTAGGTCTCAGCCTTGGGTCTTCAGATGCTCTTGAACTACAACTCCCAGAACTCCTGACCAGCACAGCTGGCAGCGAAGGCTTCTGGGAGTTTTAGTCCCAGAACATCTGGGAGACCTAAGGTTGGCAACCACTGCTTTAGAAGGACGCTGCAGGATGTAGAAGTAGCAGTAGCTGTCTTTCCCATAAAACAAACAACAGAGCCATACTGGACTGAAACCTATACCAGACCAACCCAAAATACTCACTGAAAGCTGGAAAGTGATGTGTTCCCAAGCGGTTTTCCCAGTCTAAATCCCTCCCATGAAGCTGCGATTTGCCCAGTGGAGACATAGGGCAAGGAGATTTCTCCATTTGTATTATCATCAGAACATTGTTTGATGTCCCCAGGTCCATCATCATCCGAAATGGTTAAGCTCTTCCACACAGAAATCCAAGTTTTCTGGGGCTCAAATCAGGGATGCTGACAAGACTTTGCTCCCAAGTCCCAAATCTCAGTCTTTGGTGCCAAGTCCCAAGTCTAAATCCAGGTCTTTGGCTACAGGAAAATGGGAGGGGTGGGTGGGTTCCAAGTTGGGTCCGACTCGCCATCCCTTGTTGAAATCTTGTTGCTTAACATACACACCCACTGACACAATGGAACTTACAACAGGGTTGATTCATCAAATTCCCACTGTTTCAGCGGGTTTACACTAGCTGGGACTCACCACAACAAGCAAGAGAATTTCAAGGGATGGGATGTCTGTTATCCCTCACATGGGAAGCCACCACATAAAACGTTAGGTGGAGTCACTGCTCTGATCCCAGACTTACCCTAAAATGCTCCATCATGTCACAAGAGGCACCGTTCACTTCAAGGATCCTGTCCCCGTTCCGTAAGCCTCTCCGGTGGGCCAGCCCCCCAGGGGTCACCTGCCATACGATATGCCCACTCTTGCCTGCCTCCTGACGCAACCAGAACCCAAAACTTTCCCCATCTTCTTTCTTCAGAAAGCAGAACCGCAGCTTGGATGCTTCATTGGACTCTGCAGAGGGCAGAGAGGGCAGTGGCATGGCGTGGGTTGCCAGCAACCCAGGGAAGGCAAATATTGCACCCCCTGGCCAGAAGAAATGTCTTACAAGGAGCGGCTTAGGGAGCTGGGAATGTTTAGCCTTACAAAAGAAGACTGAGAGGGGATATGTTTAAATATTTAATGGAGGCCACATTGAAGAAGGGACTGGTTTATTTTCCATGGCTTCAGAGACTAGGGCAGGGAAAATGGTCTCAAACTACAGGAAAAGATATTTAATTTAAACATTAGGAAGAACTTCATGACAGTTAGAGCTGTTCGGCAATGGAATATGCTGCCACGGAGGGTGGTGGAGTCTCCTTCTTTGGAGGTTTATAAGCAAAGGCTGGATGGCCATCTGTCGGGAGTCCTGTGATTGGGGTTTCTGCATGGCGGAGGGTTGGACTGGAAGAACCTTGAGGTCTCTTCCAACTCTATGATTCTATTAATGCATGGATCATTTCAGAGACTCCGAAACAGACAAGGTCAGTATGTCTCCCAAAGACACTGGGGATGGAGAGGGAGTCAGGCCAGGTACCTGTGCCACTTCATCAGGGACAGAATAAGAGAATATCAGAGGTATGACAAGAGTCGCCTTTTATCAGGAGCAATTGTCACTCTTTGCAAGCACTGCAAAAGAAGCCGCTGGCCCTTCCCACCCGGACAAAAGTTGCAAGCATCTCTCCTGTTACCTGAGTCCTCTGCCAGTGATAGAGCCGGGTTATCAATCCCATCTTTTGGGTTAAATTCAAATTTCCTGTAACACCACAAAGAAGAGGGAACGTGTCACCTTTGGGCCGGGAGACAGTAAAGGGCCTCCCTGCCTCCCACAGCTTTATTGCTCCAAAAAGAAGCTGCTGATGCTGCCAGACCGACCTTCTAAATGGCACATTGACAGATTTGAAACCCCGGGATGTTTGCTTATGAAATGAACCTGGATGGCATGCTGAAATAGCAACCTTTGATTGCTCAAGTCAACAACTTAGTGGACATTCATGTGTCAACGCACAGCCTGGCACGCAACAGAAACAGCTGGGAAGAGAAACTAATTGTTTTCTCATTTTTTTAGTGCTGGAACATCAGGAATTTCCCTCATAACTTACCCTGTGAGGCTTCCCCTTTGTGGTTTTAATTAAATGTGTTATGGCTTTATCGTTTTACCATTCCATTCCCCTCCCCCTTGCCTGCTTTTATTGTATTTCATGGATTTTAACCCTGGAACATGGTGAATCACAAGGGTGGGTAGATTTATTTTAAAAAAGGATGGCCATCTATTGCCTTGTGCCCCAGGAGAAAGAGAGAATATAATTAAAGAATCAGTAAACAGAGATGGCTATCAAAATAAATTACTATATCCTTTTGGCTCTTACGTGGCTAATTCTGTGGTGTCCTGGAGACCTGCAAAAAAAAAAAAAAGGAAAAGAGAAGCTGGGTCAGGAAAAAAACCTTTCTCTACTAACTACAGCACATTATAGATGACTCACCATTAGGAACAGAATGTCCTTAACAAGTGATTAAAAACAGCATCTTTATTCTAAGACAAGTTGAGCTCCCTCACAATAGCAAATATGGTGCCTCTGGGTCCCTTGAGGGGCAGTTTATAGCCCAACAAATCAAACATTGCTAAAAATGCATCAATTAACATTTGTTGGGGTATTAATTTATACAAATATCAAACAATCATAGCATACAGTAGGACCCCAATATCCACTTGGTTCCAGGCCTACCCTTACTGTGGATAATGAAATCTGTGCATAAGAGAGAATGTCAACACCCCCCCCCAAAAAAAAACCCTGCTGTTTTGTGACAGTAGCTTGCTTTCTGGCTGCAGTTTTGAGACAGTAGCTTGCTTTACACTGCTGTTTTATGAGAGCAGTTTGCTTTACAGCTGCTGTCTGTGACAGTAGCTTGCTTTGCAGCCGCTGAATTATTTATTTATTTATTTTCTGCAAACCGTGGATAAGTGAATCAGTTGATAATGAATCAATGAATATCGGGGTCCTACTGTAATCAGGTCCAACCCCCTGCTCCGTGAAGGAATATAGGTCAAAGGATATCTGCCAGTTGGCTGTCCAGATTTCTCTTGAATGCCTCCAATGTTGGAGCACTCGCCACTTCTTGAGGTCATGGCTTCCATTTCCGTACTGCTCTAACAGTTGGGAAGTTTTTCCTGATAGACAGCTAAATGCTGGTTGAACCATTGTTGCACATCCTGCACTGTAGGATGACTGAGAGAGAACAGATCCTGTCCCTCCTCTGCATGACAGCCCTTCAAATACAGTGGACTCTTATATAACAAATGGTTTGTATAACATAAAATCTGTACAACATAAAAAATTCTGGAGATAGGGGAAATTTCCTTAACAGAATCATCTATGGGGCAAATCTGTACAACATAAAATGGTCGCGATTAGGGACTACTCTATTTTCAATGCATTCCAATGGGAAATTTGTATAAAGGAAAATTTGCTTAACATAATTACATTTGGAACGAATTAATTCCTTTATACAAGGTACCACTGTATTTGAAAAGTGCTGTCCTATCGTCCCTCAGTCTCCTTTTCTCCTGGCTAAACATGCCCAGTTCTTTATAACCCAGCATGGTACCCTGGGATCTTCTTTCAAGTTGATGTTGGCTTTCCTTGACCTGCCTGGATTAGTCCACTACTTATTACCCACCCAGTCTCGAGACCAGGGCATCTAGATTTGACCTCTGGGATCAGCTGTGGGCAGGGTCTCAAGTCACTGTGGGACAGAAAACCTGATGCGGTCAGGGGTGTGGCATCCCAGAAAGATGCTCTTTGCACTGCAAACTTTTTGTGACAAGTTTGTCGGCTTGCCTGTCTTATCCATAGGCTGCCTGTCTCCTGGAAAGGGGACTCCTGGGGGGCTCACCGTATTAAAAAGAAGATAACGAAAAACACAATAAGTTATACATTAAACACAACTAAACTGTAAAACTGTTTGGGAACGGTTAAATGATTAAAAACATGCGAAACATTAAAAATTATCCTTAAAAAACCCAACAGCATTCAGGGATTCGGTAGTGACTGTTAAAGCCTGCCTGAGGGGGAAAAAAGTGTGGGTGTGTCTTCTTCAGCTGTAGGTGGAAGGACAAAAGGGAGGGAGCAGCCAGCCTGATCTCCCTGAGCCTGCCTTAAGGCTACCTGGATCAGCATCAGCCAAAGGGATTCATCTTATCAGTGGGAATGATGGCTTTAGGTTTAGGGGAAAGCCTGCATTTCAGCGAAAGAGCACGTGGTCCTAATGCAGCTCCCGAGAGTCACAAGAAAACTGAACTGAGAAAAATACCAGATAGTTGCTCCCCTGGACCAGCCTAGTTTATCTTCAGACGCTTCAGCTTCGAAGACCTTGGGCGCTTTTACACCCCTAAAATCTGCTGCAAAACACTTGCAGATCCAGAGCATAAAATTGTTTTCCCACCAGCAGCGGACTAAAAAAAAAAAAAATTAAGTACGACCACGCCTACCTAAGGGCGTCCCAGCGCACTTTTCAAGTACCTGGCCTCCAGAAGGTAAAAAAAATCTTCCGATGCGGATGGTAAAGCTGTGAATGCCGGGCTCCCTCACCTTCTGTTTGTTTTTTTTGTCCCCGCCGCCCCTTTAAGAGACAGGAATCACTACGGGGCTGCTCGGGGCTGCTTCGACAAACCGGCAGACGCAGGTGATCCTGCATTTTTTTTCTCCCTTTTTTTCTCCCTCCCCTCACGCAGACAGGAACAATGGAGTGCAGAGGGGTGGGAACACAGGAAGAGCGACAAACCCCCACGATCTCTGGTCCGAATTTAAGTTGCCACCGGATTTTAGAGGTCGTGTAAAAGTCCTTGGATTCTGTCTCTGGAACCAGCCTTCAGTCAAAAGGCAATGTTTATTTTTATTCTTTAAAGAAAGCGAGGAAGTTTGAGAGATGTTGCCAACACTCACCTGTAGATTCATCACTAGATTGTGGGGGCTGCTGAATTTTGGTACCCTGGGGCAGAAGCACTGTTCCCCTGCCTTGGTGACACCCCTGCCAGCCATTAAGCATTTGAGACTTCCAGTGATTTCAATCCCAGTTCTAGCTGCTCAGAAGGTTTGGTGGAGATAACTTCCTCACTAGACTTAAAAAGCTCCTCAGGTGACATTATGGATGGGATGGATTAATTGTTGTTGTTGTTTTTTCCCTTACAGGGACCGGAACTTTTTCACTTGGCTTCGAACCCTTGAGAAGAAATACATCTCACCTTAAGAGCGCACATGTTAATAGGGTTCATAAAATGCTTCGGAGAATCAAGGAAAATGATAAAATGTGCAGTTTCAAAATGCAAACGGCTGCAAGGTGCAGAATTAAAAAGGGGGGATTGCACAGACTGCAGTCAATGGCAGGAAATGCACAAGTTGCACAAAGCAACAAATAAAGATGTGCATTAATTTAAAAATCCTAAACATGTACAGTAAATACATTTCCATGCAACTCCAATTTCTCCAGTTTCACTGTCTGATCCAAAATAAGGACAGTGGGGCCCACACGCAATGAAACAATAGCAGATCTAGATAGCTAGCTGGTTGGCTAGCTAGCTGATCTGCCTAGATGCTCTAACTCAGGGGTGCCCAAAATTTTTGTAAGGAGGGCCAGATTTGGTGGCTGAGAATGTGTCAGGGGGCGGTTGCTCCCCGACCCTGCCACCCCACTGCAAGCCCCACCCACTAACCCATAAGGCCCACCCACTGACCCCTTGCAACCCCACCCGCAGGAAGGAAGGCGGGGACCGAGGGAGGGAGGGAGGGAGGTGGGTGAGGACCAAGGGAGGGAGGGAGGGAGGAAGGAAGGTGGGGACCAAAGGAAGCACAGGGAGCCGTGGCCACAGTTTGCCCCTTGGAAGAGGTTATCTGTGCGACCTTGCACCACCCCCCAAGCTCCCCAGCGGTGGTGACGGCTCACCCACCAGCCCACCCCAAAGCTCCTTGGCAGTGGCAGAGGGCCACTGACCTGCCCACCCCACACATTCCCCTGCAGTGCCAGTGGCGGCAGACCGCCCATCCACCCAGCCGTCCAAGCTTCCCAGCGGTGTCAGTTTTGGCAGAAGATTAAAAAAAAAAAACATTGGGCGAAGGGAGGGGAGGGAGGGGCGGGCTAGCCAGCCGTGGGCCACTCAGAATGGCCTGACGGGCCGGATTTGGCCCCCGGACCGGACTTTGGGCAGGCCTGCTCTAAGCACATGCGATCTCACCTGATTCCAAAAGCTAAGCACGGTCGGCCCTGGTGAGTACTTGGATGGGAGACCACCAGGGAATACCTGAAGTAGGAACTGGCAAACACTCCAATACTCCATGAACATAGGGTCACAAAGAGTCAGTCATGACTGTAATGACACAACACATCTATTTATCTATCTATGCTGCCTGCCTGCCTGCCTGTCCATCCATCTATTCATCCAGCCGCCCACGTAGGGTATCCATCCATTCCTGATCCCTCATATTTACAAACGTTTCAAGGCTTTTAATATCCACTTCCTCCTTTGTTTAAGCAAACAAAAATAAAGTTTGACTTAAAGCAAAAAAAAAAAAAAAAAAAAAACCAACAACCATCTTTTGGGCTGATTGACGTCAGCTGCCATCCCCTTCCAGTGGGATCCAGCTTGTCTGGGATCCAGTGAAGGTGTGTGGGGAGAGTAGACCCCCATACTCCTCAACTATCTCTGCCTTTCCTGTGGGTATTTGCAGCACAGGAACCCTGCTAGTTGAAAAGGTGGCCATCCACCTTGCCAGCGTCTGCTGTGTCTTGCGCAAAACCAGAGTGATCTGAATTCTTGTCACAAGTTACATAAATATTGTTACAGGTACTTGTTTAAAAACAGATACTTATTTAAAAACAGGCTTTGAAACTCGACCCTAAAGTGAAGTTTCAGTTTTCCGTGATTATTCCCACACCCTAAGACTGTGCCCGGGGGGGGGGGGGAGCCAGGGAGAAAGCACTCTCAACACACAAAAATCCTCCTCTCTCTTTCTCTCTCTGTGCGTGTGTGTGTGCGCGTGTGTGCATGCATGTGTGCCCCCAGCCCCATTCCCCTTGAAGCAGCTTACCTTTTTGCGGCTTCATCATCACTGCTTAAGTGTCTGGAGTCCAAGGTCCAGCATGAAGTGGCCACTTGACTTGGGCACCCCGCCTTTTTTCTAAGAGATTGCCGAGGATTAATGTTTAAACGGGCCTGGCATCTTCTCTAGAACCATTATCCTTACCCCCCCCCCCCCCCACACACATACATACCTCTGGACCTCCCAAGAGTTCCCTGAAAATAGGAAAACCAGCGCTCCATTGCTCTTGGGATGCAGGGAAGCTCTACCACGGACAGCAGTGAAGGGGGGTCGTTGGCCTCCGTGGAAAACGAGGCGCTGGGAACCAGATGTTCCACAATGGAAGTATATATATATATATATATATATATATATATA
The DNA here is from genome assembly GCA_023846285.1 of Phrynocephalus versicolor. Lineage (NCBI taxonomy): Eukaryota > Metazoa > Chordata > Lepidosauria > Squamata > Agamidae > Phrynocephalus > Phrynocephalus versicolor. Next base: position 668,281 of record JAHTLZ010000327.1, on the reverse strand, counting down.
TATATATATATATATACATATATACAATGGTACCTTGTATAAAGGAATTAATTCGTTCCAAAAGAAATTATGTTAAGCAAATTTTCCTTTATACAAATCCCCATAGGAATGCATTGAAAATGGAGTGATCCCATTTTTATGTTGTATGGATTTTCCCCATAGGCAATTATGTTAAGCAAATTTCCCCTATCTCCGGAATTTTTTATGTTGTACAAATTTTATGTTATACAAGCTGTTTGTTATACAAGGGTCCACTGTATACAGTATTTGTCCCTTGCTTGGGCTCAGGGGCTGCATTTGGTTTGACTGTTGCATTGTTGACAGGAGGGTGACCAGGATGGTTGAAGGTCTGGAGGAAATGTCTTATGAGGAACGGCTTAGGGAGCTGGGAATGTTTAGCCTTTCAAAAAGAGGGCTGAGAGGGGATATGATAGCTATGTCTGAATATTTGAAAGGATATCATATCGAAGAGGGAACAGGTTTGTCATTTCAATTTGGTTTGTGTTTTTATGTCTAAGAGCCTGTTATTAACTGTGTCTACTGCAGAAAACCAATCATAAAAGTAAACTTTACAGTGTAATGCAAATGCAGTGTATTTAATGGGGAAGAGGGGAAAGTTTTTTTTAAATCTTACTTGCCAGCAAAAATGATTGTGGGGGGTGTTTGTGTGGGTACGCATGCCTGCATCCCTGTGCACATGTGCACACAGAGTGATACATAAGCCACCACCAAATAAGGCTGCAATAAATTAGAACTTGGTGAAGTTCTTTGGACGACGACACCCACAATCCATTGGCAAGACATGAAGTCCTCAACAATAACCCTCTGTATATGGCCTGTGCCCCAAAATCAGCATTCTAAGATACACTGCCTTGGGATCTGGAGCTTTTATCTAGTTCTCCCAAGAAAGAGCCAATGATATTTAATTTTGGTGGGTGTGTTTCACCACTTTTCAGGAAGTCAACGAAGCTAATAATCATTACTTCCTATGATGGTATCAAATTCCAACATTTGGTTATCTGTGGCACAAACTAAAAGTTGCTTTGGTCTGCCCCTCATGCTCAGTTTATAGTGGCTTTGCTCCACACACACACACACACACACACATGAAATAAATGACATACTTAAAACAATACACAGGAAACAGATGTGATCCTTTGAAACACAAGGTTTTTATTTCGGGGTAGGCACAATGGCAGAGGTATTCCCACCGGACACATTCCCCAGAGTTCACTTTTCCTGCTGTTTCCATCTGGGCAGACCTGATCTGAACACCCCTCTAGATCAATGGTTCTCAACCTGTGGGCCCCCAGATGTTCCTGAACTGCAACTCCCAGAAATCCCTTCCAGCACAGTGAGTGGTGGAGGCTTCTGGGAGTTGCAGTCCAGGAACATCTGGGGACCCACAGGTTGAGAACCACTGCTCTAGATGGATGCTGTGAAATGAACAATAAGACATGTGCCAAACAATCTGATTGATCCTTTTGTGCCTTTTCAAGAGAGTCCATCTATCTGCCTGCCACAGGATGTGGTGATGGCATCTGGCCTGGATGCCTTCAAAAGGGGATTGGATGGATGAGATGTGGCGTGGCTTGTTCACCTCTCTGACGACTAGGAAAAGTCCATCACAGGTTACAAACCATGATGGACAAGTGTAATCTCCAGGCTTAAAACCGGGCTACTTCAAGGGCCAGAGGCAGGGGAGTAGTATCAGGGGACAGAGATCTAGTCTCGTGCGCTCCTAGATGCATCTGGTGGGGCCACTGTGAGATACAGGAAGCTGGACTAGATGGGCCTTTGGCCTGATCCAGCATGGCTTTTCTTATGTTCTTATGGCAGTAAAACCAGAGCTCAGAAAAACTAGCTTCTGGCACACATACTGCATAGATATAGGGCTACCCACTGGGAGCAACTTTCTCCCCCGCCCCCCGGGAGGACTAAAGACCCCTGAATTCCACATGCTGCTAGTCGTCAGAGAGTTGAACAAACCACCCCACATCTCAGCCATCAGAGCATGGATATGAATTGGAGAACAGCAGGTATGACATGGGAGGGATGCAAAGGGTTGTGGCAATACAGAAGCATCCTCTCAGTTCCATCCCAGCCTCCATGGACCAACTGGGGGAACAGCAGCTTTTCCCTTAGATTTGCCGATGTGGTTTTTAAATTTATTTTAAAGGACAAGCTCAAATTCCTTAGCAAGGCCCTTTTCCAAAGACATTATCTCCTGCTTGGAACCTTATAGTGCAGTGAAGAACAAGCCAAATATATGTACTACGGATGTTGGGGTGCATCCACCTTCTGTGTTGATCCTTTGTGGATGCCTGCAAGCCCCATGTTTTCTATGGGTCCACTTGAAGATAACATTATTTTAGGGATGGAGTTACTTTATCTGCAAATCAATAATGTATCCCTCAGAGTCAAACTGTATGAAGTCCAGTCTGTGGATGGGTAGAACTATGCACAGTACTGAGGGGTCAGTGACTGTTCCGTCACCAGTTTCCAATCTTTTTTAAAAAAAACTGTTTTTTTATCTTTTGTTTTAAAAACACCAGTAAGGTGACAGATGAAACTTCAGATCAGCTTTCTTCAGCCTGATGGCCTACCGATGTGCTAGATCAAGGCTGGTAGTGATGAGAGTTGCAGTCCAGCACATGAGGAGCCCACCAAATTGGAGAAGCCTGGTCTCGATGAACATGGATAGATAAAATACTTGTACAAACACACAAGGCAAGAAACCAGAGGCTCGTGGAAGACAAGATATGGCTGACACTACATCACTGGCACGGATGTCTGTCATCTGCATAGTGAAGGAAGGAAGACCCACCTGGTTTACAGCTAAGTAAGAGTTCTAAAGATGGATTAGGAACAATTTAGCTCTAACGCAGCATCCTGCGGCCAACAGTAGCCCACAGATCTTCCTGAGAAGCACACAGGCAAGGTCTGGAATCCCACAAGGATCAAAATACTTTCTGTTTCCAGTTGGGAATCCCATATTTATATGGTTCTTCGGTGGGTCACCTTCTCACCCACACTGCCCTCCGGCCATCTTCCCCAGACTGGCCGAGCATTAGAGAGACCCTTTCTGAAGGTCTGCCAGCATCCGCTTGACCTCCTTCTCCACCCGCATGAACTTGGCTTTCTTCCACGGGTTGATGGTCTGCTGGCAGCTGCTCTGCAGGTCCTCCAAGAGTAGGGTGAGGTGGCGCTGCACCCGGTCACGGTCCCAGATGGGCAGGTTCTTCTGGACCACATTCAGGATGATGGCCCAATAGTCCGAGACGTCGGCCCCCATCGTCAGGAAGATGAGCACCTTGACGCCGTCGCGCTCCTTACGCATCTTGTGCAGGGCTTGCTTCCCTTCCTTGCTGATCTCGTTGAAATATAAGCTAGATTGCATGAGAGAAACAAGGGAGGAGCTTAAGCAGATTCTCAAAATCTTTGCCTACCAATAAAAAAGAGAAGCAGAGGAGGAGATCTGGCAACTGAGAAGCCATCAATAAAAGACACTCCTAACTAGGAATGAAATGAAGACTTCCTATATCCCTCAACCTCATCAGTTTAGGAGAGGGATGAGCAACTTGGATAGGTAGCTCTACTGGTTGCAGGATGATGGGGGCTGCAATAAACCACATGGGGAGGGCCAGACTAACCCAATGAAAGATATGATCCTTACAAGCATTCTTGGATAACTTGGGCACTCTCTCCCTGAAGGCTTGGGAGTCTACGTGTCAGGTCAGAAGTCTGATGCTTGAACAGCATCCTATAGACTTGTATAGACTTCTGGGGGCGGGGGGAATCAGAAGCATGTGTTCATCCTAGCTGGCATCTATCCCCAAAAGGGTTAATTCCAGTATGATGCCATATAATCTGTTACCAGACGTATCAAAATTCACCAGGGTGTCAAGACATTAAAAAAAATTGCTCTGTTCTTGGAAGGATTCCAAGCCAAATCAGATGTTCCAGTCTGAGCTGTGCACACACCTAGTTGGACTTTGTAACAGGATAAATCTCATGGGGACGTAGCCCAAACTCACTGCACCAGTTCCAGCGTTGCGTGACGCTTGGCTTCTTCCACCAGGGCCAGCGCGGCCTCGTCTGTCACGGAGTTATAGGCCACATCCAGCTCCCGCAGGTTCTGGTTCTGCGCCAGGTGCCGAGTGATCACCTCCACCCCTGGGTTGCCCAGGGAGGTGTGCAACAGAGAGAGGTGGCTCAAAGAGGTGTTACCAGCGAGACCTTCTGCCAGGTAGCGGGCACCTTGCTCCGATAAGGGATTGTCTGCGAGCCTGGGAGGTGGATGCAAGGGGAGACCAAGAACAGCGAACCAAGCTTAGGAAGTTACTTTTTAAAAGGGGAGTCCATGGCAATTCTCACTCCATGACCCCAAACATCGTTTTAGGAACTATTTATTGCAAATTTACTTGATGTTACTTGTCGGAGGATCTGACCCTCAACGTCATCCTCCTGAGCCTCCAGATCCTCCAAGTCTAGGCTTCTCCCTGTTGCCACCCCAAGGGAGGCCTGGATGTCTTCTGCTGGAGGCAGGGCCTTCTCTAAGGTGGCTCCAACTTTGTGGAATCAGCTACTGGAGTTGCTACACTCAGCTCCCTCCCTTCTGTCATTTCAATGTTTCTCTTTAAGGAGGCCTTTCATGCAGAAGCAGGTTGATATTTTGCTTGCTTTTGTAAATTTGCTTACTGCTTGCTTTTGTAAATTGTTCAGGTGCCACCAGGTTTTCTATGCTGTTCATGTTTTTTATTGTTGTTTGGGGTTGTACTTTGTTTTAACTTATTTAACCCCCCCCATAGCATAGCACTTTTGCACTAATAGGGTGGTATACAATTAAAAATAAAATAAAATACATTTTAAGAAGCACATTTCCATGGACTACTGACTGGTTCCATCAATACTACACCTCAAAGCGCCACAGAAGGCTCTTCTGTCCTGCTTAATGCACAACAACCCTGTGAGGGAGGTCAGGCCTAAGAAACTGGGACTGGCCTAACAATGTGGATTGGAACCCCAATCAAACGTCGGCCAAGTGTTTTTCTCAGAAGACGAGACATAATTAAGATGCCCATTTCTGTGAGCAAATGTCCAAATTAATTCGTAGCTCGGGTGATTTTAAACATCTCTAAGAAGTTAGCTACATTAGAAAAGACATGATATAATCAGCACTCAGTTACCACCCAAAGGTAATAAAAGGCCTTAGTTATTAAGGGGAAAGGAAATAATTTCAAAAACCGAATTCTTCTCAGCTAGCTCCTTCCAGCTTCTGCTCACATGTTTTGGAAACACACTTTTCCCGTCAGCCTTCCTTCACTCACCTTAAGGTGTTCACTGCACACTTGTTGTGCAAGAGCAGATCCCTGATCACTTTGCACGCTTCCGGTCCCAAACTGTTAAGCTGCAAGCTGGAGGGGGGAAAAAACAAGAAACTTCTAAGGTGAGTCAAACACTCCAGTTATCATGTCTGGATTGCCGTTGGCCACCCTCTGGCGAAAAGGCAATACTGCAAGCCACCAAACATAAGAACAGCCTTGCCGGAACAGGCCACGGCCCATCCAGTCCAGCATTCTGTCTCACACCACAGCTCACCATTTGCTTCAAGGTATTCCCAAGCAGATGCCTCCACCTGCTTAAGATTCCCTGCAAATGGCATTGAGAGATCTCCTGCCTATCTCTCCAACCCGGAGGTTGTCCTTAGGCATCCATCATGATAGCCATTGATACCCTTGTCTAATCCTTTCTTAAAGCTGTCAAGTTTGACAGTTGTCACCACTTCTTCTGGCAGGGAGTTCCACAGACAGTGATCCTCTGGGTGAAAAAAGTGCTTTCTCTTATTTGTTTGAGATCTAGCGCCCAAAAGTTTCATGGAGTGCCCCCTAGTTCCAGTGTTGTGCGATGGACAAAAACAGTTTTTCATTATCTACTTTGTTCATACCGTGTATGCTTTTATAAACTTCAATCAGGTCACCTCTTAGGTGCGGTCGTTCAAGAGTGAAGAGGCCCAGCCGTTGCAGCCTCCGATGGTAAGGAAGGTGTTCCAGTCCCCTAATCATTCTGTTTGCCTCTGCACTTTTTCCATTTCCATAATATCCTTCTGGAGGTACGGGGACCAGAACTGTATGCAACTGAAGCCCGAGGAAAACACACACTTGGACAGCTGATTAGCAGCCCAAAAAACAAAATGGCACCAGGGAAAGGGCTTAGTTTTTCATTGCCTGGCATGTTCCCTGGCCACCATGTCTCCAGACACAATCACAAACAGGGCTGTTTTCATCTCATGACAATGCACTGCACTTTCCAAACACATCGGCCTATGGTGGATTGTAATGATGGTTTGTTAAGGGTGAAAACATCCAACTGTGCACAGTGGCTTATAAAGCTTCCTTCCACAAATGAATTATGGTCAACTGTAGTTTAGATGCAATGACTAACTGTACTTCACTGTGATTCATTTCCAATGTCCTCCATGCAGGCATGGATCAGATGTTTCTTTTTTTTTTTTTTTTAGCAGTTAAGGATTGCTCTCTTCCAGTAACAGGCTGTCTATAATGTACAGTTTGCCCTGACTCTGTTAAACCCTTTAGCCTAGGACAGTGGTGGTGAACGTTTGGCACTCCAGATGTTTTGGTCCACAACTCCCACAGTCCTTTGTCATTGGCAACCTAGGTTCAGGATTCTGGGAGTTGTGGTCCAAAACATCTGGAGTGCTGAAGGTTAGCCACCACTGGCCTAGGAACATCTCTGCTTGGTAAAGAGATTGCAAACATTCAGGCTGAAGCTATTTCTTGGTAACAAATGGCAAGATATAAATATTTTTAAAAATAAATAATAATCAATTTTACAGTCCACAGTTGCCAGAAAAACCAGTGTGATCATGCTAGCTGGGGTGGGGTGGGGGCACTCTGGTAATTTTAATCTAAACAAATTAACTTTTCCAGGCACTACTGGGGCATCTCCAGTTAAAAGAACTGGGTAGTAAATCTTGTGAAATATTTGTTGCTTGTCCTGCTACAGAGACCTTGATGGGAAGAATAACACATTGCATACCATCAGGTCAATTATGATGTATGGGACCTCTACCAAAGTGTCCTAGGTCAGTGGTGGCAAACCTTTGGCACTCCAGATGTTTTGGACCACAACTCCCACAGCCCTTTGTCATTGGCAGTCTAGGCACGGAATTCTGGGAGTTGTGGCCCAAAACATCTGGAGTGCCAAAGGTTCACCACCACTGTCCTAGGTAAAGAGAACTCGGAAGAGCTTCCCTGTTCCCTTCTTCTGTGTCTGTGTCCTTGGACTATGTGCAGCTTGCCCAAGGCCACCCAGGCTGGCTCTTTTCCCTGGAGGCGCAGGAGAGGGGGAATTGAACTCCCAACCTCTGGGGCCATAGCCAGCCAGCCATGCTTTGTACCCTAACAGCTTCCCCGTGCAGCTGTTTAACCTTGCAGCTCTTTCTGAGCTACAGCCAGAGCCGGGAGAACACGGGGAGACACCATTGCCTGGCAGCTCTCCTTTAATGCTGTATACCAAGCGTGACGTCCTGCCATGCACTTACTGGAGCTTCTTGCACCGCAGCAAGACGGGGAAGAGAATCTGCAGGCTGCTGGCGTCGAGGTGGCAAGATGCCAGGTTCAGCTCCTCTACCGGATGGCTGGTGGTGCCCACCACGGAGGCCAGGACACAGCATTTGAGAGGGGTCATCTTCACCGAGGAGAGGTTGATGGTCCTCAAGGACTGGACAGCTTCTGCAGTGAAGCGCTCATTCTGGAACTCGTGGAGGAAGACGAGGTAGTCCATGAGCTCGGAGGGGGGCAAGCCCTTGCGGCTGTTCCGGATGACCGTCTTCTTCATGGCCTTGGCAATCTCAAACGCCGCAAGGTTCTTGATGGGGCAGCCCAGCTGGTCCAAAAGGGCTCGGTTGCGCCGAGAGAGCAAGCCCCCCATGAAGATGGGGAAGAGCTCAAAGACCTCGTCGTCGGGTGCGTCGTCCGGATGCCGCATGGGGCCTTCCACCCCGAGGATGCTGAAGTTGATCTGGTCCAGCACGTCGTCGTTGAAGTAGTCCTCCTCGTTGAACATCTCCACCGCCATGGTGCGGGCGATAGTGTCGCGGTCCTTGCTGCCGAACCGGCTGAAGTAACGGGGGAAGATCTTGATGAGGTTGAAGAGGAGCGGCAAGAGGCGCAAGGGCAAGACTTTGGAGACCAGGCTGATCACCAGGGCCACGTCTTCGCTCACCTTGCCAATGACCTCCGAGACTTCCTTGCCCACTCGTTGAGCCAGGGTCTTCTTCTCACCCAGCACCACGTAGAGGGCAGCTAAGTACTCCTGCATGGCCGGGATGGTGAAGACGAACGTGTGCTGCTTCCCCGACTGCACGCAGGGGGTCAGGAAGAACCGGAAGACATCCGTACGGAAGACGTTCAGGAGATTGAGTTCGCTCTCCATCTTCATCTCCACCTCGAAGCAGCGGCGGAGGTCCGCCTCAGAGAAGGAGGTCTGCCGGGACACCACCCCCTCGTAGGCCAGCTTGCCCACCGTCTTTGCCACGTACTTCATCATGGAGATGTTGGAAGGGTCCGTGCTGTCCAGCACCTCCCCGCTGAAGTTGAGCCTCAGGAAGCTGGTGTAGATGCCGGTGAGGGTCTGCGAAGGAGGCACCGACCGGGTGAAGTAAAGGAAGTGCAAGGTGGTGCACACCAGCCAGCAGTAGGAGGGCAGGAAGCAGGCTGCCGCAATCTGATTGTGCCTCTCCAGGTTCCTGGAGAGCATCTCCACCAGGTTCTCTTGCTCACTGGCTTCCTCGGCTGTCGGGGGGCCGGACGCTCCGACACATTCGGGCCGGCGCAAGCGCATCTGGAAGTAGAGCTTCTGGAGGTGGATGTCGGAGAATCCACAGACCTCCACGTAGCGGCCCACGAATTTGCTGGGGACCCGGCGCACGGCGGATGGACGCGTGGTGACGATGATGCTCGCCTGGAGAAAAGGGAACAGGCACAAGGGGTGGAACAGTGCCATTGGTCAATGGCCATCCATGATTTCTTTTACTATTTCTCACTGTCATACCTTGCAAACGTGAGTTGTTTCCTCTTGTTGTTGTGTGCTTTTTTATAAAACTACTGTTCCCAGGAATTCTGGAGAATGTAGTTTTTTAAAAAAGGAAGGTGATGTTTCCAAACTTTGAAACAGTGGGGGGAGGAGCTTCTTATGAAATCTATATCCCTGATCCCAACTGAGCTGGCTGGGTAGCTCAGTGGTTTGGGCACCTGGCTGTGGAGCCAGAGGCCAGGAGTTCCAATTCGTCCTCAATGAGGATGAGGAAGTTAGAGATGTCGAGTCCTTCAGCTTAAGTGACTCAAGCGTCCTACCGCAAACTGCAAAATCACACCCACCCAGCCTGAACTTTCAGACTCTCTGGCTGGTGGAAAGCAGAAAATAGACAGAGCAGGACTTAAGACCGGCCTCCCCTTGACTCTCCCATGCGTCCTGCTCCTAGTGGCTTTTACCAATTCACCCAACAAAGGGCCAGTGTACCTTAAAGCTTGAGTATTTGTTGCAAGCATGTGTGCCATTTTCTTATACTGTACATCCATTTTGGTTGGTGTACAAAGGCAGTTTAGGTATCCGTCTAAATAGCCTGAAGTTGGTAGCTTGATTCTCCCAAGGCCTCCTAGGAGGAAAAGCCAGCCTGGGTGGCCTTGGGGACAACCTGCACAGTCCCAGGGCAGCCCCAGAAGATGGGAAGGGCAAACCACTTCTGAGCAATCTCTGGCAATAATATTTATTTACTTACTTTATTTTATACATCTGTATACAGCCAGTCTTCCCAAAGGAACTCCATGGCTTTAATACCATGGAAATGGTCGCTGTAAGTTGGAATCAACTTAATGGCATGCAAGTAGGGACAGTCATTTTATTTTGGAACCAGTAGGTTACGAAATGAACCACGCGAGCCCAGGTGGTGCTTCGAACCAGCTGATACATGCGGATCCAGTTGCTTTACCTTTCCCTCTGCCTGCACAGAGCTGAGCTGCAATGAGGAAGCGTGCTGCGAGCGTCATCTTTCCTGCTCTGTGCTGCTGGCCAATCAGAGAGGGAGGTGGGGTGATGCATGTCCCTGCACAGCTCCTGATTGGCTAGCATCACAGATCAAGCACAGATGATGTCACAACATGCTTCCTCGGATTTTAACCCTGCACGAGACAGAGAAAGGTAAAGTAATTGGATCTGCATGTATCAGCCGGTTACGAGGACCACCTGGGCTCACATGCTTCATTTTGTAATCTTCTGGTTCCAAAACAAAATGCCTATCCCTACAAGCAATTACTATATTATTAACCCAGTCTCACAAAACTTTGACATTAAATTATAAGAAACCAGTGTTCTGGAATTGTTTACAAAGATGCCCAATGTGCCTTTTTCAAGAAATTGTTGCTTACAAGCCAATGTGAAAAAGAGCATAAATATTAAGTGAGTCAATTAACTAACCCAATCTTATGGATGCAGTTTCTTGATGGGGCATTCGATCTACACCAGACCTCCCTGAAGCTATTTGGTCTCATTTTGCTCACTAAGCAGGGTCAGGCTTGATCACCACTTGGTGGGTGGGAGGCCGCCTGGAAATGCCAGGAATGTCCGAGAAGGGCTAGAAGAATCATCCTACGATGTGGAAGCCTAGAAGCCTGTTGGCCGAGACAGCTGAGAAGGCTAGGTCAGAGACACAACTCAGAAAAGGGGAGTTACAGTGGCCCCTTGCCCTTTTGCAGTTCATATACTGTGGTCCCGCTATATCGCAGGACCGCAGTATATGAAAAAGCCCCCCTAGGGTAAAGGGGGAAAGTCCTGTTTCAAGCCTCCCATACTTATCCCAGGATTGGAGGTGCCCTGAACAGGCCTGTGGGGGCCTCCCTGCGAACCGGAAGTGACTTCCAGATCACTGAAAATCATTTCTGAGGCCTCCAAGAGCCTTTCTAGGCCTGTTGGAGGCCTCAGAAATGATTTCCAGTTTACCAGAAGTCACTTCCAGTTCACAGGGAGGCCCTTTTGGGGCTTCCATCTGTCCCAGGAAGGCTCTCACAGGCCTGTTCGGGGTAGGGCCAGGCTGGGGGTAAGTACAAGAGCCCCCAGCTAGGTCCCCCCAGGCCTGACTCAACCTGCATCCACATATCGCAGATATTCAATTATCACGGGTCAGGTCAGGTCCCTAACCTCCGGAATAGGCGGGGGATCACTGTACTATATTATTAACCCAGTCTCACAAAACTTTTACATGAAATTATAAGAAACCAGTGTTCTGGTATTGTTTACATAGATGAGCAATGTGTCTTTTTCAAGAAATTGTTGCTTACAAGCTAATATTAAGTGAGTCAATTAACTAGCCCAATGTTATGCATGCAGTTTCTTGATGGGGCATTCAATCTATTTTGCTCACTAAGCAGGGGCAGGCTTGATCACCACTTGGTGGGTGGGAGGCTGCCTGGAAATGCCAGGAATGTCTGAGAAGGGCTAGAAGAATCATCCTACGATGTGGAAGCCTAGAAGCCTCTTGGCCAAGACAGCCGAGAAGGCTAGGTCAGAGGCACAACTCAGAAAAGGGGAGTTAAAGTACTACATTTCCACAAAATGCTGCACACCTCCGGCAGCATGTACTTCCTGAGCAGGTTGACCACGATGGCGGAGGGAAGGATGGGCTCATTGGGGTCGCAGCAGAGCTCCGTGCGGGCCAGGCGGAAGTCTAGGTTGAGGCGGTCCAGGCCATTGAGGATGAATAGCACCTTGAGGTTGGAGGTCCCCAAGGCAGGCACCACCTCTCGGAGATGGAGATACTTCTTGGTGATCAGGCGTCGCAAGGAGATGGGCGCGTTGCTTTGGGAGAGGTCTTCACAGGAGAACGGGATGAGCAACTGGAAGCGTGGCAGGCGCCCGTGGCACCAATCCACCACCATCTTCTTGATGAGGGTGCTCTTCCCGGTGCCCACCGTCCCGTACAGTACCACGTTCTTCACCTGCTGCCCACAGGCATCCACGTCAAAGAGGTTCTGGAGGCCAATGGTCTGGTTGCAGGAGGCCTGGAGCTGGTTCTGGATCGTCAGCTCAGGAGAGGGTTTTAGGATCTCTTCCAGGGAGCTTTCCCGGATCACTGGGTCCACGTGGATTGCGCCCAAGGCGAAGGAGGGGCCAAACTGTCTCTCCTCATTGGGCTGCTGGCGGAACCAATCCGCAAGGCTCGCTTGATGTTTCCGGATGGCCTCTGAAGGAGAGCAAATGGAAGATAGGTGAGAGGAAGAGTCATCCCCAATCCAAGATCTGAAAGGAAGAGACATCCTCACACTACCAGGATCTATCCTGACACATCTTTCCTACAAGAGAGTAGAAGGAAGAGGCTTCCCCAATGCAAGCAAGAGGAACATGCATCTCGTACCCATTCGTGTCTCCCAATCCCAAAAGAAACAGGAGAGAAAGGTGCATTCCCATGCCAATAAGAGGCATTCTCCTGTTATGTCTTGAATCTCCATCTAGAATTGTTCAATTCTATTGATTTTATTTTCACTCCACCTTTCTGCCAGGAAAGGAACCCGAGTTCCAGGCATACTCTTGAATATGACCTGAGCCTCTAAACATAGAGCATTTCCCCATGTATAAGCAGTATATTCTTGTCTAAAAGTCTTAGATTAAAATTTGAGGGTCATCTTATACATGGAGGTAAGCTGAGAAGAGACCTGCACAGTTGGAAAACTGTAATTTTGGATTGAAAAAGTGTTTGTGTGGGGGTCAACCTATACATGGGTGCATCTTATAGATCAGGCATGTCCAAAGTCAGGCCCAGGGACCAAATGCGGTCTGTTTTCAAATTTTGAGTGGCCCGCAGCCTCTTCTCCCCGCCAGCTCAGCCTGTCACACATCCCTGCTAGCTGGCCCCTCCCCATACCGGAAAGAGAGGTCAGCTTGCAGATTTACAGTTTGCCTGTCTGTTCCCCACCCCCACCCCATCCACCTGCCCAGCCTACCCGCCCTTGGCTCAGTTGCTGCAGTGTCCTCCCCACCTCCTTGCATGACCTAGAGGTTTGTCCAAAGTCTGGCCTGGAGGCCAAATGCGGATGAATGGTCAGCCCTCACACATTTTCACCTCACCAAATCTGGCCCTCCTTGAAAAAACCTTGGATAACCCTGTTATAGATGAAAAAATACAGTGTGTATAAGGCTGAAGTTTTTTTTTACCAGCAGTGCCCACATTCTTCAGTGCTGTCTGTCTCAGTGTGGAGGAGGAAGAAGGAGCTGATGCCTGTTGGTGTCCCCCAATCGGACAGGCAGAGGCACTGGAGGAGAAGAAGGGACACAATTGTTGAGAAGATTGGCATTCCTTGTGGTTGGGGCACAGGAGCCCAAATGGATTTTACAGATAACCATTTCAGGGACAGGATCCAGGCCGACTTTCATCCAGATTTGCAAAGCAAACCCCTTGTTTACCTCCTGAAGAACAAGTGCCCAACACAGCAACCTCGTTCACAAGAGATACAGGAGGCGAGGAAAGCTCCTGATGCACTCCATCTCCACTGGAGGAATTATGGCTCCAGTTCCAAGGAGGTGTGAATGTTTCTTGTCATATAAACCCCGGTCCCACCCAGAGGGGTGGAATGGCTTGCATGGTGGTCCTTTGTGAGATAGCTTTTCTCCCCACTCTCTACTACCCTGGTTCTTCTAACTAGAGCTGGTGGGGATTGAACCCTCTGCAGACAGAACACATGTTCAAGGCACTGAGTTATGCACACATGTCACCACCAGTGTCAGCAGCAGGGAGGCCCAAACAACTCTGAATACAAGGTGGAATAAAGGAGCAGGGTGACCTATTCACCCTTTTCCGTACATGCACTGCAGGCCCTGAATGTCAGGGGGTATCACTCCTCCTTCCCATCCAGCCTGTTCTCTAACAATTGCCTCCACACCACAATGACCACCTTAAAGGCTGTGGTTCTGAGACTTCTTGGATTCATAGCTTGGCGAGGCACGTCGGCTTCCCAACTGGAGTGTGTTCCTGCCCTTCCATGGACCATAGCTCAGAATTCCAGCGGCCTCCATCAAATGGCAACCCCAGGAAGCCACTGGGGGCAGCCACGGCCATCCACGCAGTGGCGAGACATCCCCCTAGTGTAGACCCGCTTCAAGGCAGCTCTTGGAGCTCAACAGCATCCAAGGAGGGCATCCGTCTCTTACCTGAGGGGAGGCTTTAAGGAGTGACGAGTCCAGCCCACATGCAAGAGCCGCTTCAGGTCAAGTCTGCTCCCTGGATCTCAGAGAAGGAATCCCAGCAGGACACCATCACATTCTATGGATCTGGCACCATTATTTACACACTACGAATTACTACCGCTGCTGCTATTACTATAGACTACTAGCTGCTAATCTGACTACTCCTCTTAGTACCGCAGAGCTGGAAAGGACCCTATGGATCACCTGCGGAGCCAGGGATTGTGAGATCGATTCCCCGCTGGGCCTCCTTGACCGAGGAGGGACTTATTTGTTTATTTATTGTCTTTATATTTACAGCTTATATGCCGCCCAGAGACCTTTGGGTGGTGGGTGGCATATAAGCTGTAAATCTAAATAAATAAATAAATAAATAAATAAATAAATAAATAAATAAATAAATAAAAAGTCAATTCTCGGTCAAGGAGGCCCAGCGTGGAATCGATCCCGCAACATCTGGCTCCTCAGCCAGAGACCTGAACCACTGAGCGATCCAGCAGTTGATGGATTGACTCCTGAAAGGAAGCCACAACCTGGACGATGACGATGACTACTACTACTACTACTACTACTACTACTACTACTACTACTACTAC
>JAHTLZ010000327.1:621027-653422 GCA_023846285.1 Phrynocephalus versicolor | reverse complement strand
ACTACTACTACTACTACTACTACTACTACTACTACTACTACTACTACTACTACTACATAGACATGGTGCCACCAAGATATATGACGATGCACAATGGAATATAATCTACGATAACCTAGCACTACAGTGGCATTGTTTGCATTAAATATTTGGAACAGTAAAATGCTTTGAATGCACAAGGCAGCACATACCTGTGGAAACAAACAAACGAATGAACAAACAATGTTATGTTTTTTAAATCAAGTTTCTAGTCCATACGAATGTAAAAAAAACGGAGCACGCTTTCAGGTGGAAGACAAAGGAAGCAGAGACCAATGGCTTTATGGAGGAGGTGAACTCTGAGGAAGGTCATGAAGGAGAAGAGGGAAGACAAGTGATACCACCACCCAGGAATTGAAGGTGGGTGCTGTAGTAGGGATAAGGAGCGGGCAGGGCGCATGTTCTAGACATGCTCAGAGACCCTCTTCTTCTTTTACACACACAAAAGTTCCCAGAATTGAACTCATCCTTGTTAATGTTCTGAGCCATCAGGTCAGAACGGACTTGTGGTAACCTTAATAGGGCTTTTGAGGGAAGTGAGATGAGGTGTCACCAGTTCACCCCACCACCTCAAATAAGATTCCATAGTCGAGTGGGGATTCGAACCCAGATCTTCTGAGCCGTTCATCCTTACCTAGCACCAAGTCCACGGGTAGGGTTGAAGCTACGATGCCCCCGCCCTTGCACCTGGTGTCCATTTGCTTCAGGTGGCTCCAATTCATCCTCCCCTGAGGGAGCCATCTCCTGAATGGCATGGCAGCAGGATCCGGCCCTTTACCTGAAAATATGTCACATTAAGGTCATAAAAACAGAGCTCATTACTCCTTTAACCTATATCAATCCCCTCTTCCTAAAACCAGTCACCATCAAGGTTGGGGGGTGGGCTGTGTTTTCTCCTTGGACTTCTCCTGATCAGGCCTTTACCTCTCGCCTCTCGTCTGTTATCTATATTTTTAGCCTGCCCTTTCAGAGCACTTCACATCCATAAGAATGGTGGATGTTTATCTGTGTGTGCGTGACTGAGAGAAAGAGAGAGAGAGAGAGAGAGAGAGGAAAAACAACAACACAGATGCAGGTTTACAAACTGACAAGACAAGACAGAATAGCCAAAGGAAAATGACAAAGGAAAGGAAAACAAACAAGCAAACCCTGCCATGTTAAATTGGCATTCTTTTTCCATTCGGGGCTGGGCAGATTGCTCTTGGCTTGTTTGGAATAATACGGGCCGGCTCTACCGTTGGGCAAAGCAAGACACCCTCCTCAGGAAAGGGAGTGTCAGAAGCCGTTGCTTCAAGCTAGTTATCCGTTCTGAGGGTCAGATGCTGTGGCCTATCAAGTATTCCACTTCCCTCAGCAATAATGTACTGTTTTTTAAAAAAACAACCCAAACAGCAAAGCTTTTTTGGGGGGTGGGCAATTTCTCTTCATTTTGCTCAAAAGCTGAACACGTATTTTTTAAAAAAACCAAAACCAAAATAAACTCCAGCCAATATCTAGCCATTTTGAGCCAGCACAAAAAGGCACTTTCTTCCGGGGGAACTTCAGGCTGCATCCCCTTGCATGCTTAGTTCTGAGCGCACACGCAAGGGGCCAAAGCCACTGGTGGCAGTTAGTGGGTCTCGCTTTCCTCCCAGGGGAGGGAAATGTAGTTCCAGGGGGCAGGAAAGAGAAGACGGAGGTTAGATGGAAGAAAGGAGACAGGAAGTGGAAAGGAGGAGAGTCTGATGGTAAGTTGAAAGGAACTGGAGGAAGAAATGTGTTTATTTATTTTTGCAAAACAAATAAACACATTTCTTTTTTAATGTATTTTTAAATGTGTGTATTTTTAAATAAACACATTTATTTTTGCTTTCACATGACCCCTAAAATCCGCTGGCAACTTAAATTTGGATCCCCCCCAGCCAGAGATCATGTGGGTTTTGTTCTGCTTCCTGTGTTCCCACCCTTCCACACTTTGTTGCTTCTGTCTGAGGTGAGGGGAGGGAGAAAAAAATGGGAGAAAAAATGCAGGCTCACCTCTGACTCGTTAGGAATTCCAGTCTGTTAAACGGGTGGGGGACAACAAAAGCAAACAGAAGGAGGAGGAGAGCCAGGCATCCACACCTTTACAATGCGCATCGGAACATTTTTTACCTCCAGAGACCAGGTACTTGTAAAGTGCACTGGGGCGCGCTTAAGTAGGCGTGGTCGTACTTTTTTTTTTAAGTCCGCTGCTGGTGGGAAAACAATTTTATGCTCTGGATCTGCAAGTGTTTTGCAGCGGATTTTAGTGGTCGTGTAATCCCCTTGACATCAAGAGCAGGAAGGAAAAGCCAGGGTCTCTTTCACACAGCTACACACAAAGCGGTGGCCTCTCATCTACTTTTTGCCCCCATGGAGCTTCGTTCTCCTCCTCTGCTGCCTACCCATCTGAGATAAATAAAGCAGGTGGAGGGAGGAGTCTAGGGCAAGTGAGTGGCTGTCCCTTGGAAGATCTCCTGGGAGTTAATTTCAGAGCATCTCAGCACTGGAGGTGTGCCAGCTCACACACCTATCATTACTGCAATTTGGGGGCCCTCTTGAAAGGTGCTGTTGCTTTCATTGGTTTTCTCCAGACCCCAGGGTGTGTGTGTTTGTGTGTGAGAGAGAATGATTGGTTTTTAAACCACAGTATAAATTGAGGAATTCACAGTGGTGCAGATAAGCAATCCACTTCAATAATCTGGCCGTATTTAAGAGGGCAATTTTTATTACTTGCAGATTTATTTGTTCCAACAGCCTTCTTTACCTGGTTGCATGTGTTACTTGACTCACTTCGAAATGCCTAACCCTGGCATGTCCAAACTTCGGCCCTCTAGATGTTTTGGACCACAATTTCCAGAATTCCAAACCTGTATTTCCAATGGCAAAGGAATGTGGGAGTTGTGGTCCAAAATATCTGGAGGGCTGAACTTTGGACATGCCAGTCATTTGGGGGTCACCATCATGCTCCTTCTACTCAGCGGGACTCTGAATTTCTTCCCCCAAGTCTGGTGTCTGTGATAACTCTTGAACTCCAGTGCAAAGCAAAGCTAGCTGGCTGGCTGAGAGAACAATCAACCCACTGACTATCTGCCATTATCCGCACCGGAACTGGTATGCCACAGTTTCCCAGTCGAACAGCTGTTCTGGTCTCATCTGTCCGGAGACAAAGGAGATCAATATTGAATTGTCCGCTCTGCCTTGGGCCTGAGCAAGGAAGAATTGAATTAAGAATTTCCACCTTTTGGGAAACAAGAAAGAGCAATGACAAATGCTATAATAAGGAAAATGTCATTCTGGATGCCCAGTGGAGGGAAGCAGATGCCTGCTATTGGACTACGTCTCCCATAATTCTCTGGGCAGCTACAGTACCTGGGGAATTCTGGGGGTTGTACTCCGGAAACAAAAATATTCAAACCTCTGAAAAGCAAAATTAAAGTGGACAGATTTCTCCATCTTTGGGTGATGTTTGGAAACCTTTTCCTCTGGAGGATGCTTTGTTATTGATTTTGCTATTTTATTCCTGTGTTCTGTTGGTTTTTAATATATTTTTTGTCACATTTCCTTCCCATGATATTCAGGCTGCGTATCTGGGTCCCCTCCTCCGCAAGGCATTTTCACAAGAACCCTGTGAGGCAAGCCAGAACTGAGTGAGTGAAACTGGCCAAGGGCCATCCAGCGAGTCCTACTGGCTGAGCTATTTAGAATTATGAATCAATTATTTGTCCTTTATATTATTTGTTTGTCATTGTATTGTTTGTTTACATAAACTGCCCAGAGTGGCCTTAGAGCCAGATAAGCGGTATAGAAACAAAATCAACCAATCAATGAAAAACCAGTCACTTCCTTGAAATGTTGAGTTTACTCTCCTTGAAATTTTGAGAGGGACATTTATATTTCTGTTCTCCTGTCCTTCTACAAGCCTCTGCCTCTGTTTGTACAAACTAACAATTCCAAAAGAGGGCTGCAGTCTTGAATAACTTCTCTCTGATCCCTCCGTTTAGTCTTAAATCGGCTGCCGCCGCCCCCCCCCACAAGAGGATCATGTAGCATCTCCGAGACCTGCCCTTTGGCCCCTCTCCAAGTAACAGGCTGTGATTCAGAGCTGTTCCACCACCACCACCCCCATCCCCCCAAAAGAATCCTTGCTGTTTGAGTAGTGCTGTCCAGCTGTTAAAATCTGAAGAGTAGCTGCATTGCTAAGGCTATGGGATCTCCAAGGTGACCAGCGCAGGAGGCGTCCTGCCAATGTTGCTTATTTGTTTGACCTTCTCCCCTTGGTTCTCCCTTTCCCGCACCCTCCTGGAGCTCATTGTGGTGACAAAATCAGTGACCGGGTGGGGGTGGGTGGGCGGAAGCACTGCAAAGACGTCCATGTCCTCTGCATCACACCCGTCGTCCGCCTTGCCACCCCTCCTGCAATGCTCCCGCCACCCACCAGGAGGAAGTCTGGATGAAATCATGTTTCCAATTCATTCCTGTTTGCCGGTGGCACTTCCTTCTGCTTGGGCCAAAACGGAGGGCCTCCAAAAAGAGCAGGAGGAGAGGCGCCAGCCCAAGCCTCCCCACCAGAAAAGCCAGAAGGAGCTCCAGCCCTCCCGTCTGTTTCGCGATCCTTGAGACCCTGTTGGGTTACCTCCTCCAGTGGAGCTTTTTGCTGGCTGACGTCCGGAGTCCCGGGGTCCTCTTCTCTGCTGGAAATGCGCTCATGTCCACTGGGTGTCTCTGTGGGGGATTTTCTTTTACTTCTCTCCCAATTCTCTCAGGCCTGCATAGCATTTGTGGCCAGATTCTCTCTCTCTCTCTCTCTCTCTCTCTCTCTCTCTCTCTCTCTCTCTCTCCCCCTCTGCAAAAAACAAACAAACAACAACTCTGACACCTCCTTTGCAACTGTAACTTCCTGTGGGGAGGAGGCCCAGCCCTTCCCACTCCGCTTTCACAACTGGTTCTGGCACTCTGGCACAGACAGAGCCACCCGGCTGGGAGCATTTCCAAAACCACCACCCTCGAGCAAAGTGTAGACTTACAAAAAGCAAGACAGGCTGGCCTGGGTGAATGCAGAGAAGAGAGCGATTGCCATACATGGCTGGCAGCTGTCGACACGGGCCCGCTCCCTCTCCCTCCGGCTGGTGCTCCTGTGTTTTGATTTTAACAGCTGGACAGAAGAAGCCGAAATCTGAGCTGCAGCATGGCAAGACAGACCCAAGGGGGGGTTGACAGCCTCATCTTCCTTTGGCAGGACTCCATGGGCGGCAGGCCCCCTCCTTCTGCCGATGTCCCCCAAAAAACCCGGTCGTCTTTAAAAGCGCCACCAGATCCTCTGCCTACGTTGCAGTACCAAGCAGCCGTTTTATCCTGACTGCCTCTCTGGAAGGAGTCCATTGGACTGGATTTATGTCTCGCTCTGACGCAGGGCTCCCAGGGGCTTGATCAAGCCAGCCCTGCTGAGTTTCATCCAGGGAACCATTCCCAAAATATCTACGGTGCAGATGTTAAAAGGGTCAGTGAAGCCAAGGGGTTGGGAGAAAGAGGGGGGGTGAGATGTACACATTCTCCTTTTAGAGGAACCTACATGGTTCCATTCATCACCTGCCAGGAGAGACTGCAAGAGTTTGAGACTCTCAGATATCTTTGCTCAACAGACCCAGGAAAGACGAAAGCACTCCAACCTTAAAAGCATCAGCAGCCTAAGAGACAAATGTCATGCTTCTGTACATGATGCTTTGCGTATTTTTGAGTAAGGGCTGCCTTTAAGAGATGCAGGGCATGGGTGGCAGTTAAGATCAGCAGCATCATGTGCTGACAAGTCCATTCTACCGTAGGCTACCCTTCCCAGGGTTTTCTAGGTAGATTATGTAGAAGCAGTCTCTCATTCCCTTTTGCTGGGGCGTGTCCTGTGACTCTGCAGCCTGCCAAAGGCCACCCAGGCTGGCTCTTCTGGGATGCACAATGAGACACTGAACCCTTTGGCACCCCAGCCCCTGGGCCTAAAAGGGGAGAAAGATAGACTCTCCCTGAATGTGGATGCCCCATTCTTAGTCATGGCAGTAAACGTACCATCGGCCAGCTTAAAAACAACTCTTCTCTCTGACACAGATGGGAAAAAGGGACCTGGTAAGCTCATCACATCTAACTTTTTGGTGGTGATTCTCTTCTGCTCTGGCTGCCATTTGCCTATGGGAAGACAGAAGCTTCATTGGAATCCTTGAGAGAATGGGAACACTTCTTTTGCAACTGGTGATATTTTAAATGATTCCCAATGTGACATAGTGGATTGAGTGATAGACTAGGATCCAGAAGAGGGTTTGAATCCCTGCTGAGCCATGGAAACCCATTGGGGGATGTGTGGAACAGCTCAAACCACTCCTTAATGCTCTCTTAGAGTTGCAAAAAGTCAGTTCTGCCTTGAGAGCCCAAACATGTAAAATGAAGCACTCCAAAAATGGCCATCAAAAAGCAAAGGTAAAGTTCCTAGATATGCTAAAAATGATCCCCACCCCCCTGGAACAAATGGTTGAAGACCCAGCTAGAGGTACAAGAATCCTTGACCTGATCCTGAATTTTTCGGGCTGTTTGGCCATGTTCTGGAAGTTTTTCTTCCTGAAGTTTCACCAGACCGGCATCTTCAGAGGTTAAGGAGCACAGGGAACTAGGAGTTCTTTCTGTGCTCTGGAATATAGAGTGAATGGGACTGTTCTCCTCCATCATTGAGTCAAACAAATAAAAGAAAGTACTTTTTCACCCAGTGGATAACTGGTCTGTGGAACTCCCTGCCAGAGGAAGTGGTGACAGCTGTCAGCTTTGACAGCTTTAAGAAAGGATTAGACAACTTCATGGTGAACAAGGGTATCAGTGGCTATCATTATGGATGCCTAAGGACAACCTCTGGGTTGGAGAGATAGGCAGGCTCTCTCTCAATGCCATTTGCAGGGAATTGTAAGCAGGTGAAGACATCTGCTTGGGAATACCCTGAAGCAAAGGGTGAGCCTCTGTGTGAGATAGAATGCTGGACTGAATGGGCTGTGGCCTGTTCCAGCAAGACTGTTCTTATGTTCTTATGAATCTATTTAAAGAGAGGTAGAACTGGTTTTGTGGGGACTGAACATACATGCAGCAAAAAGCATCTCCCCCCCCCCTTTTTTTGATAGTTTAGAATTAGATGATGGGGCTGAGGGTAGCATTTCCAGCTCAGCACCCTGTCTATTTCCACGCTGGATCGCAGTGTCCTTTCCAGTTGTAAAGCCACTCCCAGGGAAACCAGATCATCAGAAATGATGGTGTTCCAGCTGTTCCGGTTTAGCCCATGATTCAGGCTGGATGGGTTAGTCATCATGGGTATAAGTATTGCTTAAATTTCAAACCTAGAGATTTCCAGAATTGGTAATTATAATGGTTACGCGACTGCAAGGCTGATTTTTGCCAAATATTGGAGATCTAATAATTAATTAGTAATTGAAAAATGGTATAAGGAGTTATGGAATCTAGCTGTTAAGGATAAACTGACTTGTGAAATTAAAATTAGGAAAGGTCTGAGTAGTTCTAATGACTTTAATGTAATATGGGATAAACTGTTGGTATATGTATTTCAAAATGGTAAAGGGTATACACCCGGAGAAGACTCAGTGTATTTCTGGAGGGAAATGGGATGGTCAATATCATGAGAGTTGTAATTTTGTTAAAGTCCTGAGGGGGGTGGGTTGCACGGGGTTTTGTCTGTTATATTTGTTATATTTTTATTGTGTGTGTGTGTGTGTGTGTGTGTTTATGTTTAAGTAATTTTTTGGGGGGGCGAAAGAGGGAGGGTGTTTGGGGAGGGGGAGGGAGTACACTATAAAAATTACATTAAGTATATCAAGCCAAAAATAACAGTTTAACATATTAACCAATCACCAAATAATATCACAATACTAATAAGTTTGTTACTTCTTGCCATCTTTTCTTGGAAATCTCATCGTAGTCTCCCTTTAAAAAACCGGAGAGTCTGTCGATTTCAATACATTCTCTTATCTTTTCGTGGAAGTTTCTCTCTGTTGGCACTTCTGATTGTTTCCAAAATTTCGCATACAGTATCCTTGCAGCAACTATTACATGATGAAGTACATATTTCTGGTCATATGAGATATTAATATCTATTATATTTAATAGAAAAAAATCTGGTCTAAGCTCTAACTTAGTCTTCAAATATCTTTCTAAAAATAATTTTACCATTATCCAATATGCCTTTGCCTCTTTACATGTCCACCACATATGGTAAAAGGTACCACTATCATGTTTACATTTCCAACATTTGGGTGAGCAATTATACATCTTAGATAAACAGTGGGGGGGGGGGGAAATGCAATCTATAAAACATCTTGTAACAATTTTCCTTAAAGGCTATAGACTTAAAGAGTTTAACTGTATTCCACAAAGAGTCCCATTTGTTTAGATGAATAGAATGATCAAAATTTTCTGCCCATCTTATCATAGTATCTTTGACCAATGTATCGATCATTTTTTCATTTAACAAAATACTATAGAATTTACTGAGAAGCTTTGAATCGCCAGAAGATAGTATTTTGTCAAGTGGAGTGTCATTAGTCATAAATCCCCCCTCTTTAGTGAGATTTTTAAAGTGTGAGTATATTTGTTGGTACTTCCACCAGTCTAGCTTGTAACCTTCTGATACTAATTTTTCTAGTGACTTCAAGGAGAAATCAGCATTCAGAAGTTGTCTGTAGGTTAGAGATTTAGAGCTTGCACTTGTATGGGGACTGGTAACCGCTCCTAACGGAGATAGCCACATTGGTGCTTTAGGATAGAACTGTTTTTTTATAGATAACCATATTTTAACTAAGGTATTCCTTATCCAATGCTTTTTGAAAAGGGTAGGTATATTATACCCTTATACCATATGTAATGATGCCAACCCCTGTCCAAATCGTGACTCTCAAGTTGCAGTATTCTATTATTTGTCATCAAAATCCAGTCTTTGATCCAAGTCATAACAGCATACAACATAGCGGTACAACACCAAGTTGGGCAGGGCAAAACCACCAGTTTTAGTTCTGTCCTGTAGATAGACATTTCTAATCCTTGCTTTTTTCTTTTGCCATATAAACACACGTATACTTTTTTCCAGGTCTGAAATAATCTTAAAGTTAGGTAATATAGGTAAACATTGAAATAAAAAGAGCAATTTAGGTAAGACAGTCATTTTAACTGCAGCAATTCTGCCCATTAAAGATAACTGAAGTCTTGACCAGGTTTCCAGGTCAGCTTTGATTGCTTTTATACCATTAAGTAAAGTGTTACAACGGTTGGACACAGTAATACCCAGATATTTTGCCTTACTAGCATGTTGGAAACCCGACTGGTTAACCAATTTTCCAATCATAAGTGGGGTCATATTTTTTGTGAGCAACAATGTTTTTTCTCTATTAACCTTTAGTCCTGAAATTTTAGAGTAGGCCTCCAAGATCTTTAGTAGTTCTGGAAGGGAGGTCTGTGGGTCCTCCATAATAACCAACAGATCGTCCGCGAAGGCTTGCACCTTATAGACTTCTCCTTTGTGTTTTGATTAATACTTTTGTTTCCTTTGTGATATTTTCTTGTTTTATCTGTTTTTTGGTATTGTAGTTTTATAATATTTAATAAAATTAAAAAAGAGAGAGAAAGATTTCCAGACTTGAGACAAAAGGCCAACCCTTGAAATGTTCTGGGACCTCAGTCTCAGCCCGGGAAAAATCTGCATGCATGTCTGTGTGAGAGAGAGAAAGTTAGAGGGTCAGCTAGACAACCCCAAAGAGTTGACAATGAATTTCAAAGCCAATTGGCTATTTCCAGCAGTGGCAAGAGCTCCAGAGGAGGCCAGAGGTGGAAAAAGCCAAAGGGATTTCTGAGCATGTCTAAATGGCATCACCTGAAGCCGTAAGAATGAACCCCAACATCTAGGGTGTTGGGCTTCCCCATTCCTTGAGATTTCTGGAAGCTCCTAACTGCAGAGTCACAGGCCCAGAATTGGAGACATGGCAATCCTAAGGTGTGTGGACCACTGGCAATGGGTGGCTGCAGGGGCTGCTTTACCTGTCCTGACTGAATGTTAAGACTACCTCTTGGATCCCTGAGAAGTTCACCTGTCCCAGATGCTAAGATTGGCTCCTGTGTCCCTGATAGGTTTGCTAGCAGGTTCTAGCAAATGGTACCATTTCTTCATACCAAACATTTTTGTGTGGGGGAGCAAATTACAGCCAAACTCTCCAGAGAGAGCTTTATCTCCCACCCCCATCCTACCTTAACTTCTCCTGCGCATCTTTCAAATAGCAGGAGCACAAAAGGTCTTGCAACTTGGACGGAAGGGAGGGCATCTCATGGAGAAGTGAGTCAGAACCGTTGCAGATGTTCCTGTTCCGGCAGGTCTTCAGGAAATAAGAAACAGAGTGGAAATGGGACAGCCGGTCTTTCTTTCAGAGGTGTATTATTTATGTGCAACTCTTCCCTGCTGCTGTTCCCTCTGAGGCCAGAGAAAAAGTACTTATATGTTTCAATAATATTACTAACAATGATGTCAGGATGCTACTACTGTATTTCACTATGCATTTCAAAAAACACTTAACCACTCCTTCTCCCACCCTCCTGCATTTTGCACATGCCCCCCAGAAACAAGAGAGAAGAGTCAAGTATAAATATAGGTTTTATTAACATGTGAAATCCTAGCACGCACGAATGAAACAAACAGCAAAGACCAGCCAGGTCAGGTGCAATTCTGACCAGCTGCACCTGTGGCATCGACAGAACCCACCCAGCATCCAGTGTGGGTGACCTTGCGCTTCTTCACCTGGTCTGCTCGGCTGTATGGCCTTGGCTCCTTTCCCTGCCTTGTGCAAATGTGAAAAGTTCTCAAAGCTAAGAGAAATTGGCTTCACCCCACACGCCTCAAGTTTTGTTGTTGTTATTTTAAAGACAGACCCCAAAGGCGGAGTGGAATTTAAGACGGATTTGGCCAAATTTAGCAGCCTTTCCTATTGGAAGCCGGCAATTTGTGGAAGCCATCAATAAGTGTCACATGGAAGAGGATCTGGAAAAACACACACCCAAATATATTATTGTAAACACATTTCCTTGGATTTAAAATCCATGGGCCTCCCTAATATTCCAAGGGTCGACTTATTTCAGATTGCATTACAAAGACAAAGAAAACTGACATTTATTTATCTAGAAGTTACTTTTGGGGTCCGACTGTTCCCACAGCTGGCGCTTTCTGTGACATGGCTATGCTGCTCTGCCCCAAAAGTAATACACCCCCAATCTGTGCAGGGTGAGGCCATCCCCAAAACATAACCTTGAATGTAGTGGGACTTACTTTGGTGCAAGCATGCATAATACTCTTGGTGATGTTTACATTCCCTGCTTACAATTTGGGCTGATCTCTTTGTTGCAGTTTCAAACCACCACCAAGTATGATCTTTCTGTCAAGGAGCGATTGAAGTGGGCCATGGCGTTTGTTGTTCCTGTTGATTGACTGATTGATTGATTTATATACCGCCCGTCTGCTAACAGACGTCCGGGCGGCTTACAATAATGCAATAAAAATAAAAGAGCAAAACAACAGTAAACATAATAATAAAAACACATTAATAACAAGCCGACAAGCAGTCTAAGCTATTGGTCAAAAAAAAATTTAAATTTAAATTAAAGGTCATCAAATGCCTCTCTAAAAATCAAATGCCTTTCTTAAAGGCAGGCAGGGACTCTGCAAGGTGAATCTCACTCGGAAGCTGCTTCCATCATGTTGGGGCAATAATGGAGAAGGCCTGACTCCTAGTGATGGTTTTTCGGGCCTCTCTACACGTGGCCACCAGGAGTGAGAATGCCTGCAACGCTTTGGTGGGACGGCCCGCAGCTGATCTTAAGGAGATTTGCTCCGCCAGGTATTCAGGTCCCAAGCCATGGAGGGTTTTGAAAGTCAAAATACGGTAGAACCCTAACGGGCCAAAAACACTGAGAATGGAGGCAGGCTACACTTGTTTCTGTAGTCCCCGGCTACAGAAACAAGAGCTGGCTGGAGAGCTGAGCAGTTTAGGTCTCTGGCTCTGGAGCCAGCGGTTTGATTCCCCAGAAGGGAAGGGTCACCCCCTTCCAAGGACTCTCTACCTGGAAAGCCCTGGGAAGGATCAAGAGATGATGATTATGATGATGGTGGTGATGGCGAGTATTATTATTACTACTACAGAGACAATAATGTGAGATAGAGATGGGCACGACTCAGAAAAATTGTTTGTTTTCGTTTTCGTTTTCGGCTAGGGGGTCCGTTTCGGCTCGTTTCCGTTTTCGTGCGCTAATTTCAAAATTTTTCGTTTTTGTTTCGTTACGTAACGAAAACGAAAAAACGAAAACGAAAATTTTTTCGTTTCTTCCCATTTAGCTCCATTATGTGTTTTTCCAGTAACGAAAAACGAAAATTGGCTCGAAATTAGTCGTTTCGTTTCCGTTTCCGTTCCAGTTCTGAGCCGGTTTTTGTTTCGTTACGTAACGGAAACGAAAAACGAAAAACGAAAACGAAAATACCGCTAAGTTGTGCCCATCTCTAATGTGAGATGTAGAGCTTTCTAGGAAGACAGCTACCCCTCTCTCCCAAAATCCGCAGCACAACCAAGGAGAATCAAGAACATGCTTTATTATTGCCTAACTTTGAAGGGTCGGAGAGGAAACAGAGTGGCCCCTGTCCTCACACCCCACCTTGCTTCCTCCTTGTTGCCTCCCTCTTAGTACCAATGGTAAGGGTGGCTCCCTGTTTGCATGGCCAGGCTTCATCTCTGATTTGCTTGCGACAACAGGGTAGGGGATAATCTCTGTGCCCTTCCAAAAGCTGTTGCATTGATTTCTACTTTTGATAACATCTTAACCACCTTATACATTGACATTATTGATATATATGAGACATTAGTTTCCAGATTTATAAATGGGAAGAAATGCAAACACTGATGAAGATAAGTGAGTTGAGGAAATGACACAGATCTCATCAGACCTTAGCAAGATAGCAAGCTGTTAATTGCTATTAATTGCCCTCTTCCTTTTTCTCCTGCTTGAACAGCTAGCAAGAGTTCCTTCGACACCTTTCTTCCTAGAAAGTATTCCTGCAGAATACTGGATGATTCCAATAAATATTCCTATAGGTTGGAAAAGATCATCGTCCCCCTCACTGCCTACTTTCAAATCCACCCACTCCTTAAACTCTACTGTTGTGTCGTGTCGTTACAGTCATGACCGACTCTTCGTGACCCCATGTCCATGGAGCTTTCTTGGCAGGAATACTGGAGTGGTTTGCCAGTTCCTACTCCAGGCACCTACAGCACCTGGTATTCCCTGGTGGTTGCCCATCCAAGTACTAACCAGTCCTGACCATGCTTAGCTTTCTAAAACAGGCGAGATCAGATGTGCTTAGGGCATCTAGGCAAGTCTACTATAAGTGTTCAAACAAGTCATTCCTAGCAGTCCGGAGAAATGAAAAGTGCTGATTTAGGGAGAAATGGGATACTGAAGGGGGGCAGGAGAGAAAAGTCCAATACAAAACTCATCTGCTGCCTCTCCTTTCCCAGGAACAGACTTCTTAAAAGTGCATCGCAATCTATTCACAAGGAGCGAAATCTGGCTGAGCTGCCTCTGAAACTCTTGGCGTGAGGATCTCCTGCTTCTGCTTCCGATGGCGGTGGGCTTCTCTTTACTTCACAGAAGAGAGAAACACAGTTGAGGAAGAAACAGTGCCTTTGGGGGTATCCCCTTGAGGACGACCTTTCGCCTTCCCATGCATCAGAGGTAGCCAAGGAGAGATCCCCCAAAACCAGGGCCAACCCGTAAGAGTGCCAGGAAAATAAAGACCGAAGCATTGACCATGCATCTATTTCTCGGAGCGCCAGGATGAGTCCTGTGGGATAAAAGGACATGGCACAAGGAACATGTCGATTTGTCATTACAATAATACTGCACAAGCTTGTCAGTCACACCGGGCTCTTCGATAGAAGAGATCATTTTTTTAAAAGAAACAACTGATTGAAAGAACCACGCAGTTCCCTAACCAACACTTTTAAAGCAGCATTTCCTTTTTTGGACAGAGGGCTAGAAATTTGGATCCAGGTCTTCTCCCTGCGTGGCCTGAGGCAAACAGCGCTGTGCCTCAGTCCTGCCGCCTGTAAAATGGGAACACATGTATTCACAGGTTTTTTGCCAGGGCTGCCCCAGAAAAGACCACTCAGCACTTCTGCATGTTTTAAAGCCCAGTAGCATCACAAAACAAGACGGCAGGATGGAGGGAACAAAAATACCGATAGTCTCTGTACTTCGAATGATTGCATTTTAGCATAGGAAAGATGGCAACCTTCAGGTGTCGTTTGGCATTATTGTGCCGAATGTGGAAATCCAAACCAACCGAAATATGTCACAAGATTTTAAACCAGCATTTCACACACACCCCTCCCTACAGCAGCCAGAAATATTACAGTGTTCCAGGAGGTCTGAACACAGCAGAAATATTACAACGTTCCAGTCGTTGTGGCTCGTGTCGCCTGTGTTCGTGTTATTTTTCAGCATTTGGTTCAGGTTTACACCACACTCTGAAAAACCTGCAGAGCCTGTTTAATCCCAGACAATGGGAGGATGAAGTAGAGGCGAGGGCACCATGTGACTAATGATGGCTTGGTTGGTTGTATCAGCGTGAATGTTCATGATTGTCTCCCGTCTGTAAATGAAGCTAATCCACTTCATGCTTCTATAGAAATAAGACCCGTTTCATTAAAAGTGGGGCACCCATAAATTCTGCATGAAACAAAATTCCGCATCTTGCCTGCACAAATGCAAAACTGCTCAATTTGCCCATATATACTGTATAAACATATTAAGTTTTTTGCATAACGCATCCCATGACTTTTCACTATTGATGAACTGTTTATCCCAATTTCCATCATCGCCACGAAGGTAAAAGGTTTGTGAGGAGCAGCTGTTTCTCCAGCCTCAAAGCTAAGATGCCGAAAGAGACAGATTTGGCAACCTGACACAATGTTCAGTGCTCGAGCACAGTTAAGGGGAAAAACCCAGCCTGCCTGACCCTTTCTGGCCCCACTGAAGCTGTAGGTCTTAAAATAATCATTAAGCCCTGCCTGGTCTTAGGTCCAAGGGAGGCCTCAATTCTCCCTCTAGAATCGACCTGGGGCGGGGCAGGGCGGGGCTGGTCTTACGTTCTCCTAACCTGGAAATTTTGCTAAATAATTGCTTACAAAATGGCCTTTTGGTATCTCCTAAAGAATGCCAAAGAAAAGAAGGAAGAAAGGAAGGGAGGGAGGGAGGTAAGGAGAAGAAAAAAGAAAAGATAAAAGTTTAATGTAAAGGAAGGGAAAAAAGAGGATGAGAAGAGGAAGATGAAATGCAAAATATTATCTGCTACTATGGTTATAGTAAACATTTAAAAGCCTTGTGAAGGGCTTACTCCTAAATAGGCCTTTCAGCGTCTTAATAGTGAAGCTGCACATGCTAACAGTTACATCTGCAAGCAAGCAAGTCAAAAACAGCACGGAAACAACAGCGCTACAAAACTGTGCTTTGCAAGGGGGCCTCTTGGCCTGGCGCAGCGCCCTTGCGCCTCCCCCTCCACCCCCTGCTTTCCCTCCCTCCCACCTACCCACACACCCTGGGCGCTGCCCAGTCTGATTCTAGCATCTACGCTTCCCCCACCCCCAAACCCCTCCCCCTTCCCCCTGCGGAACAGAAACCAGGCTGCCCCCCCCCACTTCGCTCCCCTCGGTCCAAAGCTGACCCCGAAAAAAAAATCTGATCCATGGCCTATTGGGGAGGGTGTGTGTCCGTGAACGGGGACCACTTCCCTCCGACGATATTGCTCCAGGAACAAAGTTTGACACATTCCAGAATTGTACAAAAAAAGAGAGGATGAGAGGAGGCCATTTTTGCAATGATGCAAATGTGTGTAAAGGATAAACCAGTTCCAAGACGTCTCGACAACCCTTCTCGACAGAGCATGTGACACCAGCCACCGCAGGCCCCTGGCCCCCTTCCCTCTTTGGCCCGCAGAGTTTGACCTGTCACTCAGGAAGGGTGGGTTGCCCTGCTGGGAAGCGTCCGCCAAAGGGCATTGGGGTGGGGGATGGCTCCCCCCTTTTTATCTCTCGGCCTTCACCTTGTACTTGAGAATCAGGTAAGCTAGAAGCCTGAGGATGATGAAGAAGATGCCTAAGACAATGAAGTCCAGGTAGAGCTTAGCTTCCTCCACGTCCAACTCCTTGAGTATCTTGAGGGGGTCTTTGAAGGGGCATTCGGGCACTTTGCACTCCAGCTCCTCCCGTTCCAAGGAGTAGATGGTGAGGATGACGCCTTCAAAGCCGTACCTGAGCCAGGATGGGAGGAGGGGGGGAAAGGGTCAGGATGCCGTTGACTCACACCAGGCCAAAGAGGACCCCAAGGTAGGTTGCTGCCCAAGCCACAGCGGCCTAGGAAGCGAATGGCATAAAACCGCAAAAGCCATCTCGAGGGTTGGGGGAACGGAACATCCATGGATGGGAAACCACTAGGAAACCCGAGGGACAACCCATCTCCACCCGTCATGAATCGATCAACAGGAGGGACCACCTGACATAAGAGACGTAGGAACTCCACTGCAAGTAGGTCGGGATGGTCTTGAAACTGACAAAGAAGCCGGAGAAGAGAAGAACCGGGATGGCTGTCACAGGACCCACGAAGGTGGCCACCTAGGAAGCAGATCAGGAGGAATGGGGAGGGGAAAGAGAGACAGAGAGAAAGTGATCCACTTATAAAGCCTTGGGCCCCAAAGTCAGGAGGATCCCTGTAATGGATAACGGGCTATTTTTCAACAAACATATTGCAGTTTCAATATAGGGATCAATGCAAGGTAAAAAATGTAAGAGTAGGCAATGCCTTTATAGACTACTAAAAAACAAACATCATACAATGTATTCTCAAAGGCTTTCATGGCCGGGATCTGGTAGCTGTTTTCAGCTTTTTGGGCTGTTTGGCCGTGTTCTGGAAGTTCCAGAACACGTCCAAACAGCCCAAAAAACTCACAACCGTTATCAAAACAACATACAATCTGCACACTTCCGTGGATCAGGGCCACTTCTACTCATGTGAATGTCCAAAATGGGTCAGCAAGATGGATTTTCACAGGCAGCTCTTTCTGAGATGGAAGTTAGGAAAGGCATACATCAGCCTGTATCTTAAAGGCTGCCTTAGGCTGTTGTTTTAAAGTTACAAAGATACATTTTTGAAATAATCGTAAAAAAGCAAAACCCCGTTTGGCAAATGATGGGTGGCATAAACTAAGGGTGAAGTTTTTAAAGGCCTGGGTAAAATTGCCTGAAGCTGTCCCAGACCTTGAATGTAACTAGTTATAAGTAGTGAGTTACTTATCGCTAGTTACTTCCATATAATAACCTGACAAAGCTAGTGGTTAAAGTTACTTATAGGTGGTAATGAGTAGTAATACCAAAATACTTCCAAACACCGTTTTAAAAGCATTTTTATATTTTTAGCCCTCATCCTTGATGCAGGACTGGAAGGAATCCTATGGATCACACTGAGTCCATCCCTCGTCAAGGTGGCCCAGTGGGGAATCAAACTTCCAATCTCTGGCTCCACAGCCAGAGATTTAAAGCACAGAGCTATCTCTCAAGACCCTCTGCATTCCAGGGAGGTCTCTCTTTCTGTCCCCAGTTGAAAACAGGATACAGGGAGACCACCTGGCTGGATCCAGTGAAGGAATTATTGCATTCCTTTGGAACTTCATCTGTGTGCTGGATCCCTAGTGGATCCTTCCCTCCCCCGCAACCAGCCCTGTGGCCCAGCCTCACCTGTAAAGAGGTGGATGCGGCTCCGATCACGAGCCCTAGGGACTGGGCCACCAAGGCTGTGGAGGTGGCGAGAGCAGAGAAGAGCAGAAAGCGGGTGGCTTCCGGGGGTTGGCCTGTCATCCAGTAGACGATGCTACAGTAAGTGATGGGGCAAATGATCTGAAACGACAAAGGCCAATTCCATTTCTGTCTGTCTTATTCAAGGCACCGAGGGTTGGGGGTGCTGGTATTGCGGGCAAAGGGAGGTGGCCCAAGCCTGGATGCAGAATCGGTGTCATGCATCTCCCTCACCTGGAAAGGAACATCCGCCATGGTTTTGGCCAGGAAATAGGCTTTCAGGCTGTACCAGTAATTGAGATGCTCTCTCAGGAACACGGACATCTCCAGAGGGACTGTGGAGAGAAAGAGGCAGAGCCAAGGGGCTGCAGTCAGTGCTGTCCTAGAGTTAGTCTCTGTTGTTAGTCTGTGGAACTCCCTGCCACAAGAGGTAGTGATGGCATCTAGCCTGGAGGCCTTCAAAAGAGGATTGGACAGATTCCTGGAGGAAAAGTCCATCAGAGGTTATAAACCATAATGGAGATGTGTAATCTCCAGGCTTAAAACCGGGGCACTTCAAGGGCCAGATGCAGGGGAGTGGTATCAGGAGATAGATATCTAGTCTTGTGAGCTCCCGGACGCATCTGGTGGGGCCACTGTGAGATATAGGAAGCTGGACTAGATGATTACAAACCATGGTGGAGATGTGTCATCTCCAGGCTTAAAACCGGGGTACTTCGAGGACCAGATGCAGGGGAGTGGTGCAGGAGACACATATCTAGTCTCATGCACTCCCAGAGGCATCTGGTGGGGCCTCTGTGAGATACAGGAAGCTGGACTAGATGGGTCTTTAGCCTGATCCCGCATGGCTCTTCTTATGTACTTATGAAGCATGTCAACCTATGACAGTAGTATCTCCGAAAAGATCAGCCTGTGTAGCCCTGATGCACGATGGTGCCTGCTCTCGGGTAGCCACTTGATGGTGCCTCGTGGAGGAGGCAAGATGGGCCTGTGGGAGTCCTGGGGAGCAATTATACCCACTCCAAATGTAGGGGATGGACTGGGCTTCTGAATGACCTGGGCCCTCAACTCCCACATCATAGGTAAGGTGGACTACCAGAACACCTGGAGACTGATCTACCTGCCCTGTGCCAGATGTAGACCAGCCCCTGGAGCCCATGGCACAAGGTGTCATGTTAAAATGACACCATGCAGCACTGGTTAATGCTCCACTTTCCTACAACACTTCCTGACCACTTAGCTAGGTGTTACTCTGCTCAGCCAGGTTCAGCTAAAATGGTATATTGCCACAGGCACAGCAACCAATAGCTCCCTTGTCCTGTGACCAAAGTCCAGGTATATAGTATCTTAGAATATCTTAGAATATCTCAGAACTACAGAGCTGGAAGGGACCTTTTGGGTCATCCAAGTCCATCCTTGGTCAAGGAGGCCCAGTGGGGAATCGAACTCCCAACCTCTGGATCCGCAGCCAGAGACCCTTGAGCTGTCCTGACACTATAATTGCTCTTTTGGCATCTAAGGGCCATTCACACACGCATGCACCTTTCCTCTCCTGTGGCACTTGAACTGGAATTTCAACCATTCAAACTGTTCACTATATATTGCTTGTTCATCTCTCTCTGCTCTCATGGTAGGGCCGGGCCCGTCTACAGCAAATACTGGCGTTACCCTCTGCAAGCCATTCTTGGCCTCTGACGCCAGCAAAATGCAAATAGAGCTAATGGCACAGAGTGAGGCATTAGGCCCCCTCCCTCCCTCCCTCATAAAATACACTCAGAAGTGCCACTGAGTTCTGTTCTGGGTCCGGAGCTACTCAACATCTTAATCTGGACAAAGGAATAGAGAGTAGACTGATGCAATTTGCAGATGACACCAAATTGGGAGGAGTGGCTAATTCCCTAGAGGATAGGATGAAAATCCAAAATGACCTTGACAGATTAGAGTCCTGGGCCAAGGCTAACGGAATGGATTTCAACAGAGGGAAATATAGGGTGCTGTATCTAGGTAAAAAAAGTGAATTTCACAGATATAGGATCGGAGACACCTTGCTGAAAAATAGTACCTGTGAAAGGGATCTGGGTGTCTGGGTGGATCACAAATTGAATATGAGTCAGCAGTGTGACATGGCGGCCAAGAAAGCCAATGTGATTCTTGGTTGCATCAACAGAAGCATAGGGCGCTTTTACACGACCCCTAAGATCCGCTGGCAACTTAAATTCGGACCAGAGACCTTGGGGGTTTGCTCCTCTTGCTGTGTTCCCACCCCTCCGCACGCCATTGCTCCTGTCTATGGAGAGGGCAGGGAGAAAAAAAGGGAGAAAAGAATGCAGGAGTAGCCCTGGAAGCATTCCAGTCTCTTAAAGTGGTGGTGGTGGTGGGGGGGCAAAAAAACCAAACAGAAGGTGAGGATAGCCCGGCACTCACTACTTTACAATCCGCATCAGAGGTTTTTTTACCTCCGGAGACCAAGTACTTTTAAAATGTGCTGGGGCGTGTTTAGGTGGGCGTGGTCATACTTAATTTTTCTAAAAGTGCGCAGCTGGTGGGAAAACAATTTTAAGCTCCGCATCTGGGAGCCCTATGCCTCGGATTTTAGGGGCCGTGTAAAAGCGCCCATAGTGTATAGATCAAAGGAAGTGATAGTACCTCTCTATTTTGCTCTGGTCAGACCCCACCTGGAGTACTGTTTCCAGTTCTGTGCTCCTCAATTTAAAAAGGATGTTGACAACCTCAAACAAGTCTAGAGGAGGGTGACCATGATGGTTTAAGGTCTTGAACATACTGTATGTCTTAATGAGGAGTGGCTTAGGGATCTGGGAATGTTTTGTCTTACAAAGAGAAGGCTGAGAGGGGATATGATAGCCATGTTTAAATATTTGAAAGGATATCACATCAAAGAGGGGACTGGCGTGTTTCCCATGGCTTCAGAGACCAAGACGCAGGGCAGTGGTTTCAAACTACAGGAAAAGAGATTCCATTTGAACATTCGGAAGAACTTCCTGACAGTTAGAGCTGTTTGGCAGTGGAATAAGCTGCAACAAAGGATTGTGGCAGAGTCTCCTTCTTTTGAGGCTTTTAAGCAAAGGCTGGATGGCCATCTGTCAGGAGCACTGTGATGGGGGTTCCTGCATGGCAGGAGGTTGGACTAGATGGCCCTTGAGGTCTCTTCCAACTCTATGACTCTATGATTCTAAGTAAAAGGGGAGAAGGCACTCACAGGTGAGGACGGTGGGCATCAGCGCAGCAAACATGAGGAAGAGCATGGAGAAAAAAAGGAAGCCCGTGTTGTTGAAGACTTTGGCTGCGTCGTTGCCGATGTGCAGGTAGAGCAGGCCGATCAGCACGCCGATGCAGATGTGGGACATGAACCGCAGGTGGGTTAGCACCTGTGTGGGAAGCCAGGCATGGCATGCGTCTTGTTAATTGCTGTGGCTTTTGTGCAACCTTTCACAAACATGGGCCAGAATCCTGCCGGTGCTTTACGTTTGTCCTAGGGCAGGGGTGGTGAACCTTCGGCACTCCAGATGTTTTGGAGCACAACTTCCAGAATTCCAAGCCTGGACAAGGGACAAAGGACTGTGGGAGTTGTGTTCCAAAACAACTGGAGATCCGAAGGTTCACCACCACTACCCTAGGGCGAGCATGTCCAAAGTCTGGCCTGGAGGCCAAATGCGACCCAATTTAAAATTTTGAGTGGCCCTCAGGTTCTTCTCCCTGTCAGCTCAGCCTGTCACTCATGCCTACCGGCTGGCCCTTCCCCATGCTGGCTGGAGACATCAGCTTGCAGTTTGATGGTTTGCCTGCCCTCTCTG
Source organism: Phrynocephalus versicolor (assembly GCA_023846285.1). Taxonomy (NCBI): domain Eukaryota; kingdom Metazoa; phylum Chordata; class Lepidosauria; order Squamata; family Agamidae; genus Phrynocephalus; species Phrynocephalus versicolor. Next base: position 631,665 of record JAHTLZ010000327.1, on the reverse strand, counting down.
CCTCCGTCCATCCCCTCAGCCACCCGCCCTGACTACCCGCTACTGGCTCAGTTGCTGCAGCGTCTTCCCCATCTCCTTGTGAGGAGGACAGCACATGCGAGCACTGGTGCATCTTGGGTGTGCATGGGCTGGTTCCTGGGCTGTGCAACAGCCGCTGGGCCTTTGGGCACCTTGAAAACGGAGTATTTGCAGCTGTTGCAGATGTGCACGGACCATGTCCTTTCTCACCCCACCCCCCTTCAGACTGAATGGTCGGCCCCCACACATTCACCTCACCAAATCTGGCCCTCCTTGCAAAAAGTCTGGACACCCCTGCCCTAGGGTAATCTCGTAAGCCACAGCAGCACAGCACCCCTTGTAGAGGAGGCCCTGTCTGTATTCCTAGCTGGAGGGGAGATACGGACCAAATCAAGCAGCATAAGCCTTGCTTGCCCTACTTACAAGATCCTCAGCCCATCTCAAAAGCATGAGGCCGGTGGTGGTGACAACACCTACCAGAAAACGCAGGTGCTTCTGCTTGGGCTAGGTTTTGCTTCCTCTCCTGCCAGAAAAGGAGTTCCCTCCCAGCCAAACCAACTAAAGGCAGCCTGTGAGGTTGCAAACATCACAGCACATGCAGATGGGGGGCAGTTTGGGCTGTTTCCCTGGCTTATGAAACAGATCTTTAAAAAGTTACTTTCGGGGGCTACCAAATAGCCACCATGCAAGCTGGGGGATTTCGGTAAGTTTAATCCAAAAAAGGTCACTTCTTTAAACTCTGCTCTGAAAAAAACTTGAAGTAATGTTCCTTGTCTGGTATGTCCTCACCTTCCATCCTGGCTAGTTCCAAAATCCTTAGCAAGGTCCCCAGGAAAACAGTTCAAGCTTTCCATCTGCATGTGCTGGAATTTTTACAGCCTTGCACCCTGCCTTTAGTAGGTGAGCTGGGAGGGACCTATCTGAGCTATCCATCCGTAACTCATAGTTCCCTCCTGCCTCTGAATTCAAAGACAGCCCTACCGCTCTGCTCAGTGCTTTTCCCTTCTCTAGAATCTATTGAAGTCTGTGGAAGCAGTCAGTTTCTTTGTTTAGTTTGCTGTTGGTCTGTTCAGAACTGTAAGTAACTAAACATTATTTTTTCTACTACAAATGTCTCTGAGTGTGTTATTGAGACTATAAGTGCCAGTTAATGAGAAAAGAGGTAGACTACAGTGGGGAAAGTGAAGCTATTTTGCTCTTGGAATCCCCGCACTTCTGTTCTGCAGCCAGGGGGATTTAAGCAAGAAAATTCTGCAACAGCTTGCCCCTTTGACTGCTGCAACCCAAGGCCCACTCCTCCACCCCACGACTTCCCGTCCTCACCGTGTCTCTCAGGATGGACAAAAATGTCCTTTTGAAGAGGATGCAGAACTGGGTGAGGGTGCTGGTGGCGAACGTGTGGCTCTCGATGTGATCCAAGTCCTGAAAGTGCCAAAGAGAGGAACATCAGGGGACCCCCTTTTCCCTTTCTAGCAAGGAAATGCCCCAAATGTCACGGGTTGGCCACTGAGCCTTTTTAGGCACCCCTCGCATCCCAAAAAGCAGGAATCAAAGGGGGATGGGCAACCCAGCTGAGCAACAGCAGCTTTTTAAAAAAGTAATTAAAAGCCGCTCTATTAACAGAAAGTGGGAAGGAAGTGATGCCTAGTGGCCACTCCAGTGCCTCTCCAGAGTTTTCCCCAAATGAGAAGGTCTTGACTTGCTCTCAAGCAAAATGGAGAGGAAACCAGCGAGCGTCCCTTGGTAGGGAGCACCATAGCACGAACATTTTTTTTTAAAAAATGCCCTAGATTTCATGGTTCATATTTATTCTATCCAGCCCTTTCCATCCAACCAAAATGCCAACCAAATGCAAGCCTCACCATGGTGTCAATTATCCCACTGGCAACCCATTTGTAACCAGAACAGCGCCATCCACAGGCAATAAAGATTTTTTTCTTTTTTAACAGGAATTCCTAGTGGGAGGTGCACGGGGAGGGGGGGGGAGTTCAGGAAGCTCAGAACCAAGATAATCAAGGCTGTCCAGGCTTCCATGCATGTCATGATGATGGACTTTTGTAAGGAAGGAAATAAGAAGCAGCACAGAGACAAGCATTTGGGCAGCAGGCACATCTGAATACCGTAATTCTACAACAAGGCCACCACGTCTCTCTTTTTGGACTGCCTCTTTCAGCACGTGGGATTCTAGGAATTGTCCTTTCCAAATTTCTCCAGTCTATCAGAGGGCTTTTTGTTTGCAATTTTCACAACACTTAAAGACGGCAACGTCAAATCGGAAGCTCAGCTCAAAAGCCAGGATCTGGAAAAAGCTGGAATTTGACTGGCAAATGTGGCTCCCCCTAATGGTGATGCCAAGGACGAAGTGCAGTGCCCATCACCGCTCTTGATCTGGAGCAGATAAAGCTACGTCAGGAATTAGCGTTAGGATGATCAAGGTGGGGTTCTCGGTTACTCACTGCCACGCACGGTCCCGCACACGAGGAATCTGTTTTGTCCGGGCTGCTCTTCTTGTCGGCCATGGCGCACAGCCCGTTCTGAACAGCTTGGAACAGGAGAGGGTTGAGGTCGCCGTATTCTCCAGAGGCCACTTCGATAACTGCAAAGGAGCAGGCAGCGTTGGCGACCAAGTCTGACCATGGAAGTCCACAATCCCTTCCCAGTAGCTGCTGTCCTTCACCCTGTACTGCGTGCCACACTACCAAAATGCTTCTTCCTTCGCACCCTTAAAATTCCCATGGTCTTAGGAAGACCACTAGCATTTTGGAACATACTGCTCCTGAACATAGAAGCTCTATTTTCGCTATGCTCGAAAAATAGTGTGTCCTGGTAGATTGGGCCAATGGGCCATGCCATCCTGTGTTTTGTTTCCAGAACACAGCACCCAACTGTTGTAATGGGGCTACTGGATGGCGAACTGGCATACATAAATAATGTTATACTGTATATGTATGCCATTTTTATATTATAGGCCCCTTCCATTAATTGCGAGCATCTACAGTTGCGTTTCTTATGCTATTTACTTTAGAAACAAACACACATGCACTGCATCTCCTGGTTTCCAAATTTCACAGATTCTGTGTGGGGTGATTTCTGTGTCCCTCCTGTGTGATCCAAGCCCAACCAGTCTGTGTGAAAGCAGAGGTCTTAACGTACTCTTGACCTGCAGCCCTCGATACCATTGTATTTACACAGATACGCAACCTCAGAACATGGAGGGTCCATCTAGCAGCACTGAGTAGCAGCCATGAGCCCAGCAGATTCCAGAACTGACTGACAAGGTGGGCCAGAGCCTTGGACAAGGAAGGCCACCTGTGGCCTTACTTACTGAAATCGGCTGGGTTATGGTAGGTGGGGCAGTGGAGGCCCAGGCCTTTCAGGTAGGGGATGAGGTTGGGCACAGCTCCCTTGAAGATACACTGGCCCTGGCTCAAGATGTATAGCTGGAAGGAAGGAAAAGAAAGAAGTGAGTGGAAGAGAGTGACTATCGATCCAAGCATGCGTACTACAATTCTGCAAATCCATGTTGAACTCTGAGGAACCTCAACCGATGTCCACACGGGAGACACCTCAAGGGAACCATCTGCTGTTCCTCACCAGGCCATCCAGGAAAGAATAACAAATACTTTTGCACCACCAACCCACACACCCACCACAAAAAACCTAGGAGGCATTCACTTAAGACCCTCCAGATGCAGTTTAATTGCACCCCCTTTAGCCTCAGCCTCACCATCAGTCATTCAGCCTGGGGCCAACAGGAGTTGTGGTCCATTAAGATGGTCCTTGGGCAGACCACAGCTGCTGACTTCTGGGGTGGCAAACCTTTGGAACTCCAGACTCCAGCTCCCAAAATCCCCAGCATGGATTGCCAAAGATAAAAGACAGTGGAGTGGCAGCTCAAACGTGTCTGAAGGGCTAAAGGTTCACCAGCTGTTTGGACGGAGGGCATGATGGTCCTCTTCTAACCCCTGGACAGTGCCCCAAAGAAAGGGCCAATACCTGTTTGCTCCTGGCATGTGAGCAACCCAGAGGAATTATAGCTAGGGCTGGCCCAAATCATTTTTCTGTCTGAGGTGGACAAGATGGCACCATCAGCACCATCCAGGCATTAATAATGTGGATCTTCCAAAATGCCCCAGCTGGGAAGCCCCTCCCAAAATAACGTTCCTTAATTTTCTGCTTATGGAAGCAAAAAACCCATCTGGCACACACCACTACCTCACAGGAAGACCAGCTCTTAATTTCTGGGGCACCGTTTTAGCAGGATTGTGTGTCCCATTATTCTGTGGAAGGGAAATGCCAGCTGAAACCTGAAAAGCCAGACAGGGGACTTTTTGTGTGTGAAGGAACAAAATGTCAGTAATCTTATTTACAGAGTCAGGAAAAAGTTGCTTTTTTGGGTAACAACTGCCAGAATTCCTCAGCAAGCTTGGCATGCCATGAAGCGTAGTCCAAAAAGAAAAAGTAACTTTTTTCCACTTCCTGCTGAAGACCCATAAACATGAGTCCTGGGCTGTCAGTGTGCCAGGCGACTGCGCAAGCCGGAGAAGAAACAGGGTGGTAGAAAGAATCATAGAGTTGGAAGAGACTTCAAGGGCCATCCAGTCCAACCCCCTGCCATGCAGGAACCCCCATCACAGAAGGTTCACACGAGGAATGGGGAAAGCTTCACCTTGTCAAACTTCTCGAAGAGCTTGGCACTGGGCTGGTGGATGGTGCAGATGATGGTTCGCCCGCCTTGGGCCAGCGACTTCAACAGGGAGACCACCTGGAAGCAGGAAGAGCTGTCCAGTCCACTGGGGAGGCAGATCGAGAGAAGAGGAGGTGGTGAGAGGTGGCGACATGGAGAAGGAGGGAGAGCCAGCCCAAGGCCTTCCAAGGAGTCTTCAGTTGGAAGGCCACCCACCCGTTGGGACATTTTTGTCTTTCAAGTGGGTTGCTATTGCGATGGGCAAGGAATCATGAGATGGGTCTAGCAAGTTAGCCATAAGCATCCTCTCACTCTCAAGCAAAGCTTATAAAGATTACTTTTGCCCAATAGCTACCAGATTTGTGGGGGGAAATAGCTTTTCTAAGCTTTGCTTTCTGATCTCCTGGCACCTGGATTTTTCTCATGAGCTTCACGTCAGACTGCCTAAAAAGACACTGACCCTTCTATCCTTGATTGTGGGATCTCTGCTTTTCTGCCTTTACTTTCTCTGTGATGGGCTGCCTTCCTTCCCAAGGAACTGTCCTATGGAACCATCTCAGCTCCTAAGAAGCCACCTCAGCTGGGCTCATGCAAACCTTCTGGGTTCATCTTCAGCTTCCTATCCCTGGAACGCCTCGTACCTCTGGCTTCTTGGTACCCACTGAACTGTGTACTTCACAGGGAACCTGGTCCTATCATCACATCTCGTCCTTCCAGAACCATCACCCATATTCTGTCCAGCTCAAGGTCGGGGTGATGGACCACAACCAAGGAGGCCTGGAGAGACCAGCTCGTACCTGGTGGGCTCATCAAAAAACATGACGGGAGGATTGTTGACCAGTTCCAGAGCGATGGCCAGTCGCTTCCGTTGGCCCCCAGACAAAGACATGGTGCGGGTGTAGGAACATTCCAGAAGACTCAACGCCGTTAAGATCTCGTTGACCTGGATCCCGAAAAAAAAGGAAAATGAGAGAAAGTTGTCTTTAGACCAAAGGTCAGACTATCCTTAATGGCCAACAAGTAGGTTGGCCCCATGTTCCTAGTGCTGGATCTAGCCGTCCCCGTATAGCTGGCCAAGCACTATGGAACCCAGTTTCAAAGCTCCACTCAACTGAGAGGCTCAGTGAATGAGCCAGGACCAGCTTCTGTTTCCCTCTCAGCACAACCTACCTCAAAGGGCTGTTGTAAGAGGGAAAGGGGGTGCAGTGGAAGACCTTCTATCTAGCTTTGAGATCCCTCAAGGGAAGGCAGGATGAACCTTGCAATAAACAGATAACAACACTATTTCCAGTCAAGACGGAAGAAGATGCTGTCACTTCCTGTGTGGCCAGTTTGGGTGCTGAACCCTATTATTTGTTAACTCCTCAACGGTACTGAGAATAAGAAGTGTCTTGGGGAGGGGATTAGGTGAATTGTTCCAAAATGAAACAGCAAATGGAGTAATTAAAATTCTTTTGAACCTTCACAAATCTTGGCCATCACATTAGCAACTCCTGTTTGAAAACCCACCTGGACCAGAAAGCTTTTGAACCTTAATCACCAACCTTGAAAGCTGCATTAAGTCAGGAATCAAAGAAAGGAGAGAAGAATCTTGAGGATTGTCTTTGGAGGAAGGGTTTGGATTTTTATAATCAATTGAGGGAACAGAAAATATTCAGCCCCACGTTTTTGTTTTACTGCTCATTTTGGATCGGGGAATACCAGGTTGATTGCTGGTTCTCAAGTTTGGGAGACAGGTAAACTTACCAGCTCCTTCTTCACCTCCTGTTTCTCATTCAGCTTCAAGTTGGCCGACACCTGGGTGAGAAAGAGTCACGGTCCAGTTGAGGAAGCGAACCCAACAGTTACGCAATAGGAAGACTTTTTTATTTTCCATTTTTTGACTCACGGAAGTGGTCAGAGGCTCAGGATGCAAGCCTGCCTATTTGTGGTACTTCTACAACTGCTTTTTCGGGGTGAGAGTAAGGGTCATTCTCCCAAATGGAGGCATCTCAGCATTTTTGAGTAGGACATTGTGTTTTTCAGTTCTAACCTTGGCAGGCTGCAGAGATTCTACATTCCTTTCTTCTAAACCTCCAGTCTTCCCTTAAAACAATCCTGAACTCACCCAGTTTTGGAAGCTAAAACAGGGGTCAGACCTGATTTATCCTGAAAGCAGACCACCAAGGAAGACTTGGTTCTGCACCGGGGAAGGCAGAGTGGTAGCTCAGTGACAGACCACAAATTTCACATGCAGAAAGTTTAAGGTTCAAGCCCCAGCTGCTCCAGACAGGGCTTGGACAGAATTCCAGCTTGACTGCCAATCAGTCTGGACAACTGGACTGAATGGGCCAAGGGCGTGGTCCGATATACATTGGCTTCTTCAGATCCCCACTCACCATCATGGCCTCTCGGACAGTAAGATGAGGCAAGAGCATGTCATCTTGCATGATGTAGCAAGACATCTTCCGGAAAGTACGCAGCTCCCTCTGCCGCCCGTTCACCAGAATCTGCCCCTTCATTCCCGTCTCCCTGAAAGTAACCAGCAGTTGGGTCTGAATAACAACTGACATTCTACCCGTTTGCCAGGTTGGTGGCATCCATGACCATGGGCTGCATTCCCTGTCCACAGGCAGCCATGGAGCCTCAAATAGGTTGCTTGCATCCACAATCCAGTGATGTCTCTGAATCGGATATTTTGCAACACTGCATGGATGCCAAAGCAAATTAAAGCCAGCGGTTGGAAAAGTTAGCTTTAGGGACCATGGCTCCTAGAATCCTATTGAGCACAGCAGCTAGGGGATTTGGGGAGATGTAGTCCAGAAGAGTAGACTATCTGAAGCTGGGCATTAAGTTTTGTATCTGTTTGGGAAAACCAAGTTGACCCAGGCTATCCCAGGAAGGAGAGGGTGTGGCAACTGTTGGTCCTTATACTGTCATAGAACCCACTGTAGGGTTAACAGCAGTTGCAATCCAGCAAGATATGGAAGGAGATCCAGTTAACATGTTTCCTCAAACCATTTCCCATAAAAAGCAGGCTCTTAGTTTTCATCTGCTGAGACTAGCCCGCCCACATATTTGTACACAAACTGAATGCACGTTTTAGCCTTCCATGCTGGGAAAGGTTGAAGGAAGCAGGGAAAGAGGAAGACCAAATACAAGACGGTTTGACACCCTCAAGGAAACCACAGGCTTGCATTTGCGAGAGCTGAGCAAGTTGGAGACAACCTGATGGCACATAACAATGGTAACATCCCCCTTTCCTCTCCTCCTTCAGGCAGCTTTTTAGATCAGAAGCCTCCTGAGGCATGGAACAGTCTTCCTACTCTTACTCCATCAGTGTAAATCCTCATTTACACATTATCTTGGGCAAAACTGTGCAAGTGGGGCCATTTCTAAATTGTGCAAGATGGCCAAAATTCCCAGCACCAAGAAGATGGCTGTTTTTTTTAAAAGAATTTGAAGCACTGGATGGGTCACTTGTGGCTTTCCTAACAATCAGCCAGGCCTTCCTTCTGTGCCAGCTGCATGTCTGTTTGCATTTCTTCTCAAAAGAAAAGGCCACAAAAGAAATTTTGCACAGAGATCTTGAAATATTTTTTTAAAAAAGATTTTTTTTTGGGGGGGGTAGAAATTAGGAAACTTGTGGAGCTTTGAAATTCTTTACCAAGGTCTCTTGTCCTTTGAAGACAGTAGGCATCAAGGAGAATGAGGACTCTCCACAGATTCTCTTCCACAGTCTGAAAATATTAGAAATAGTAAAAGAAAAATCCCAAATAGATCTCCATTTTTAAGCAGTGTCCGTGGCAGAACTGGCAATAGAGGGAGAGTGAGAGGCCATGTTATAGAGAGCATTTGCTGTTAAAATAGTGTTGTTCATTTTTCAGCATCTGTAGGAAGGGAAACTTGGAAATGCAGCCCTACCATAATCATTAATGGTTTGACATGGAACTGACAATTAATGGTTTGATATGAAACGGACAATGAAACCATTCATGGTTTGACACGAAATGGACAATACAGGAACTGTAGCATCCCTTGCAGAGCTGAAGATCTCCTAAAAAGCAACTTTCCTGAGAGTCAAAAGGGTTGCCTTACCGGTAACCAGCCAGAATATTCATCAGGGTGGATTTCCCCGCTCCAGAAGGGCCCATAATCCCGATCAATTCTCGGCGGCAGAATTTCCCAGACAGACATTTCAGCAGCGTCTTGTACCCTGGAAAAGAGGAATTGTAGGGAGCATAAGGCCGTTTATGTAAATATTTGTGATTTTTTGACCACCCAATAACCGTGATTCTCTGGCAGGGGTGTAAAAAAGGTAAAGGTTCCCCGCCCCGCACATGCACACACCCCTGCACATGCATGTTAGTCGTGTCTGACTCTAGGGATGGTGCTCATCTCCGTATTCAAGCTGAAGAGCCAGTGTTGTGCAAGTCCATGGCCACGTAGCCAGCAATGCTGCAAGGAAACACTGTTTTGGATGTACACCTACATGAGTGTAGGTCGTTGAAAAACATACAACGCAAAGCCAAAATAAAACCACATTGAAATAACAGAAGCTAAGATTATCCATAAGGGACAAAAATGATGCTGCTTCTCATAAAACCAGAATAAAATTACCAGGACAAAAGAACACAAACCATAAAAAGGCTAAAACGGATATTAAAATGAGGACACACTGCAGAGGCAGCTGATCCTGGGTTAAGCCTTCCGAGTATAGTGGTAGATGAGCATTACAAGGCACCCCCCTTTTTAAAAAAGGTAATACAAAGTGAAAATACAAGAATGAAAAGAACTGTAGGTCCAAAAATGTCATTTTATTTGCAGACAGCTCCAATGATTTCCAAGGAAGGGGTTTGGAAATGACAATGTTTCTACCCTAGAGGTTGGAAAAGTTACTTTGGTACTTGTAACTTTATTTATTTATTTATTTATTTACTGCATTTGATTTCTAGACTGCAAAACCATTTGGTCCGGGGGGGTGGGGACACACACTCTGGGCAGTGTACAATATCAGTAAAACACTGTAATCTGAAAATAACTTGTCCAAACCTGGAAAATTTATGAGGAATACTACTACTGTAATACTATTTTAGAAGAGGTGTCTATGTAAGTCTGTGCCAGCATGCCATTCAAAAACAAAAGGGAAATGAAAAAAGAAAGGATGAAAACACTGTGGCACTTTAAAGACCAACTGATCAATTTCATATGAGCTTTCATGGATCAAGGCCACTTCTTCTGACAGATAACTATGCAGTAATAATAATTCCATGGCAGATCTCTGAGATGACATCACCAGAGCGGCAATAACCGGCAGTATTAGGAACCGCGTAGATATTACTGTGATGTTTATTGAGATTAAGTTTTTGATGAAAACCTGTACATGTTATATAAAACCAGTCATATACCTTGAATTTTTGAGCATCTACTACCACCACAACAATGGGATGGATTTTCTTTAATTGGGCTCAAGAGCGAGGAGATGCTTCTTGAAATGAACACTGTTGACTTTTGATGACTGTTGTAGAGGCATGCCTCCCAACTGATGTAAGAGGCCAGAGGAGGTGGGGAAACAATTCAGACCTTTAGGACATAACAGCATGTTTGTGGAGATATTTTGCCACTGGCCAGTTAAAGAACGCTGTGATTTAACACAGAGATGTCCTGCCTGAACTAGTGGCCCTAAATTGATATAAATTATACTCCTGAGCCATCACTCCATGATTTCCCCATAACTACCTCTGGGCAAATCCAGCTCTGTCAAAGAGTTTGTGGCCAGGGTGTTGAGAAAGAGATCAAAAGGCTGAGAAAAGAGAAGGATGACCGGGCCTCAGCTCAGCTATTTGCGGTCCGGAACTGGCAAACCACTCCAGTATTCCTGCCAAGAAAACTCCATGGACATGGAGTCAAGAAGAGTCGGTCACGACTGTAACGGCACAACACACACACACACA